>PVJI01034659.1:0-10286 GCA_004026765.1 Micronycteris hirsuta | reverse complement strand
CACTGTTGGTGGGAATGCAGACTGGTGCAGCCATTGTGGAAAACAGTATGGAACTTCCTCAGAAAAATGAAAATGGAACTGCCTTTCAACCCAGCAATTCCACTACTGGGATTATACCCTAAGAATCCTGAAAAACCAATTCAAAAGAACCTTTGCACTCCTATGTTCATAGCAGCACAATTCACAATAGCCAAGTGCTAGAAACAACCTAAGTGCCCATCTACAAATGAATGGATCAAGAAACTATAGTACATTTACACAATGGAATTCTACACAGCAGAAAGGCAGAAGGAGCGTATACCCTTTGCAACAGCATGGATGGAACTGGAGAGCATTTATGCTAAGTGAAGTAAGCCAGGCAGTGAGGGACAAATACCATATGATCTCACCTTTAACTGGATCATAATCAACAAAAGCAGAAAGCAAGCAAAATATAACCAGAGACATTGCAATTAAGAACAGTCTAGCAATAGACAGGGGAGGGGGGGAGGGGACAATGGGGAGAAGAGTTTTCAGGAATCACTGTAGAGGACACATGGGCAGAACTAAGGGGGAGGAGGGAGGTTGGGGGGAAGGGACGGGAGGGGAAGGGAGGGGGAGGGGAGAGGCCGCAAATAACTGTAATTAAACCAAAAAATTAATTTAAAAAAAAAGAAAATATCAAAAGGGGCCAAGAGGAAATGAAGAATACAATTTCTGAACTGAAGAACACAGTAGAAGGTATCAAAAGCAGGCTCAATGAAGGAGAGAATCAGATCAGTGATCTGGAGGACAAAGTAGAAAATCACACCCAGAAAGATGAAGAAAAGAAAAAGAGGCTCAAAAAGAACAAAGAGGGGTTAAGGGAAATGCAGGACAACATGAAACGTAACAATATCCATATAATAGGTATACCAGAAGGAGAAGTAGAATTGCAAAGGCTAGAAAACCTGTTTGAAGAAGTAATGGTGGAAAATTTCCGTAATTGCATGAGAGAAAAAATCAAACAAATCCAGGAAACAGACAGTCCCAATCAAGAGCAACCCAAACAGGCCCACTTCAAGACACATTATAATTAAAATGGCAAAATTCCTAGACAAAGAGAGAATCTTAAAGGCAACAAGGGAGAAATAGGAGGTAACATACAAGGGTTCCCCGATAAGGTTAGCAGCTGACTTCTCAATGGAAACACACCAAGCCAGGATAGAATGGCAAGAAATATTCCAAGTAATGAGACCAGAGGCCTGCAACCAAGGCTACTTTATCTAGCAAGATTCTCAATTAAGATGAAAGGACAAATAAGGAGCTTCCCATACAAAAGAAGTCTCAAAGAATACACCTCCACCTAACCACCTCTGCAAGAGATACTAAAGAGGGTGCTTTAAGAAAAGGAAGGGAGTCTTGGCTGATGTTGCTCAGTGGATTGAGCCTGGGCTGTGAACCAAAGGGTCGCTGGATCGATTCCCAGTCAGTGCACATGCTTGGGTTGCAGGCCAGGTCCCCAGTGGGGGCCACATGAGAAGCAACCACACATTGATGTTTCTCTCCCTTTCTTTTTCCCTCCCTTCCCTTCATCTAAAAATAAATAAAATCTTTAATAAAGAAAGAAAGGAAAAGAGAGAGCAAGCAACACAGGTATGAAAAAATGGCAATCAATAAGTACGTATCAATAATAACTTAAATGTAAATGGATTAAATGTTCTAATCAAAAGACATAGAACAGCTGAATGCATAAGAAAGCATGACCCATGCATATGCTGCTTACAAGAGACCCACCTCAGGACAAAAGACTTACACAGACTTAAACTAAAGGGCTGGAAACAAATTTTCCAAGCAAAAGGACAGGGGGAAAAGCCAGTGTAGCAATACTCATATCAGACAAAATAAACTTCAAGAAAAGAGCCATAAAAGGAGACTCAGAAGGACACTTCATAATACTCAAGGGAAGAACCCACCAAGAAGACATTAACATTATAAGTATATATGCACCCAACATGGAAGAATCGAAATGTATAAGGAAAATCTTAGAGGACTTCAAAAAAGATGTTGACAGCAACACAATTGTAGCAGGGGATTTTAAGACCCCACTGTCAAAAATGGATAGATCTTCCAAAGAAAATATCAACAAACATTTTCTGGCATTGAACAATGTCCTGGATGAAATAGACTTAACTAATATACATAGAGCCTTTCCCCACAAAGAAACAAAATACATTATTTTCAAATACACGTGGAGCATAGTCGCATATACACCACATGACAGAACAGAAAACAAGCCTCAACAAATTTAACAAAAGCGAAATCATATCAAGCATTTTCTCTGATCACGATGGACTGAAAGTAGAAACCAACCTCAAGGAAAAAACTCAAAAGCACTCAAATTTATGGAGATTGAATAGCAGGGTTTTAATAAATGAATGGGTCAAGAAAGAAAACATGATGGAATAAATGAAATAAGTGAGGTAGTGAGGGACAAATACCATAAGATCTCACCCTTAACTGGTACATAATCAACAAAAGATAAAAGCAAACAAAATATAACCAGAGATATTGAAATCAAGACAAATCTAACAATAGCCCAAGGGGAGTGGAGAGGGGACAGTGGGGGAAAGGATTTTCAGGAATTGCTACAAAGGACACATGGACAAAACCAAGAATGAGGGTGGAAGCAAGGGAGGGAGGTGGGATTGGTTGGGGTGGGGGACAGAGGTGGAGGGAAAATGCAGAAAATTGTCATTGAACAACAAATAATTAAAAAATCTTATTGAGAACCACTAAAAAGGACTTCCAGTCAAGATGGAGGCATAGGTAGACACACCGTGCCTCCTCACACAACCAAAAGAAGAAAAACAACAATTTAAAAACAAAACAAACAACCATAACTGACAGAAAATCAAACTGTGTGGAACTCCCAGAACCAAGGAGTTAAAGAAGACATGTTTATCCAGACTGGTAAGCAAGGTGGAGCCGGGGAAGAGAGCATGTGCTGCAAGTCGGCAGTTTGTGGAGCAGGCCAGGAAACACCACAGCTACCCAGAGAGACCCATGGCAGTTGTGCCTGGCCAAAATGTGGCCAGTGTACTCAGCAAAACCGCAGCCAGAGCACCTGGAGAAGCCCACAGCTGGCTGACCCGGAACCAGCGGGGCCAAGACTGGTATATTAGGCAGTCCCTCATTCACGCACAGATAAACCTGGAGAAAAATCTGGGGAGCGGAGCAGACTGCACAACCCACTGTCGCAGGAAATAAAGCCTCAAACCACTGATTGAAAACACCTGTGGGGGTTGACGCAGCAGCAGGAGGAGCTCCCAGCCTCAGGGGAGATTATTTCGTGGAAGTGACTGGGAGCTGGAGGAGAGTGGAGCAAGTGCCATTGTTCCCTCCCAGGCCCCGCCCACACAGGCAGTGTCACAACACCACGACAAGGGTGACCCCACCCAGGTGAACACCTAAGATTCCTCCCCTTAAAGAAACAGGCACACCGAGAAAAAAAAATGGCCCAAATGAAAGAGCAGATCAAAACTCCAGAAAAAATACAACTAAGTGACGAAGAGATAGCCAACCTATCGGATGCACAGTTCAAAACACTGCTAATCAGGATGCTCACAGGATTGGTTGAATTTGGTAACAAATTATATGAAGAAATGAATAATACACTAAGAGAAATAAGGGGAAAGGAACAGGGAAGCAATAGTGATGGGAAGGAAACTGGGACTCAAATCAACGGAATGGACAAGAAGGGAAAAAAAACATTCAACCAGAACAGAATGAAGAAATAAGAATTCAAAAACATGAGGAAAGGTTTAGGAACCTCCAGGACATCTTTAAATGTTCCAATATCCGAGTCATAGGGGTGCCAGAAGGAGAAGAAGAAGACCAAGGGATTGAAAACTTATTTGAACAAATAATGAAGGAGAACCTCCCCAAACTGGTGAAGGAAATAGACTTCCAGGAAGTCCAGGAAGCTCAGAGAGTCCGAAAGAAGTGGGACCCAAAGAGGAACACACCAAGGCACATCATAATTACATTACCCAAAATTAAAAATAAGGAGGGAATCCTAGAAGCAGCAAGAGAAAAGAGGACAGTTACCTACAAAGGAATTCCCATAAGACTGTCAGCTGATTTCTCAAAAGAGACCTTACAGGCAAGAAGGGGCTGGAAAGAAGTATACCAAGTCTTGAAAGGCAAGGGCCTACATCCAAGAATACTCTATCCAGAAAAATTTTCATTTAGAATGGAAAGACAGATAAAGTGCTTCTCAGACAAGGTCAAGTTCAAGGAGTTCATCATCACCCAGCCTTTATTATATAAAGTGTTAAAGAAATTTATATAAGGCATGGAAGGATATCAACAGGGGAGTGAGAGGGGGAGAGAGGGGGAAAGAAGTACAGAGAATAAGTAGCATAAATGTTAGGTAGAAAACAGACAGGGGGAGGTTAAGAATAGTATAGGAAATATGGAAGCCAAAGAACTTATGTGTATGACCTATGGACAAAAACTAAAGGGCGGGGAATGGGGGGATGCGGGGTGGAAGGGAATAAAGGGGGGGAAGGGACAACTGTAATAGCATAATCAATAAAATATATTTTAAGAAAAGAGAGAACCACTGAAACAAGGGAATGAGATAAAGGAAGAAATCAAAATGTTTCTGGACACAAATGAAATGAGCTCAAAACAATCTTATGGGACACAGCAAAGGCAGTCCTGAGAGGGAGGTTCATAGTGATACAGGCATACATAAAAAAGACAGAAACAATGCAAGTAAACAACCTAATACTACATTTACAAGAACTAGAGGAGCAACAACAAAGACAGCCCAGAGCAAGTAGAAGGAAGGAAATAGCCAAGATGACAACACAATTAAATGGCATTGAGAATAAAATTTCAATTCTAATGATCAATAAATCTAGGGACTCGTTCTTTAAAAAGACATACAAAATCGACAAATCCTTAAGAAGAATCATCAAAAAAAAGAGAAAGAACACCCATATAAACACAATCAGAAATGAAAGAGTAGAGATTATAACTGATACCACAGAAATACAAAGGTTTGTAAGAAATACTATGAAGAACTATATGCTAAGAAATTTGAAAACCTAGGTGAAATGGACAAATTTCTAGAAAAATATAATCTTCCAAAGCTGAAGGAAGAAGAAGTAGAAAGGCTCAACAGACCAATAACAGCTGACAAAATTGAAGTAGTAATCAAAAAACAGCACACAAAAGCCCTGGACTGGACGGTTTCACAGGAGAATTCTACAAATCACTTAAGGAAGAGCTAACCCCTATCCTTCACAGACTATTCCAAAAAATCCAAAATGATGGAAGACTCCCAAACTTTTTTTATGAAGGCAGCATCATCCTAATCCCAAAACCAGATAAAGACACAAGAAAGAAAAAAATCAGGCCAATATCACTGATGAACATAGACACTAAAATCCTCAAAAAAATATTGGCAAACTGAATGCAGCAATACATTAAAAAGATCATACACCATGCTCAAGTGTAATTCATCCCAGGGATTCAAGGATGGTACAGTAATCACAAATCAATAAATGCAATATATCACATAAACAAAAACAAAGACAAAAATCACATAATCATATCAATAGATGTGGAAAAAGCATTTTATAAGGTACAGCACCCATTTATGATAAAAACACTCACCAAAGTGGGAATAGAGGGAGCATTCCTTAACGTAATAAAGGCCATATAAGATAAACCAACAGCGAACGTCATACTCAATACCCCAAAACTAAAAACTTTCCCACTAAGATCAGGAAGAAGACAAGGTTGTCCACTATCCCCACTTCTATTCAACATAGTATTGGAAGTCTTAGCCAGAGGAATCAGACAAATAAAAGAAATAAAAGGCATCCAAATTGGAAAAAAGAAAATAAAACTGTCATGGTTTTCAAATGACATGGTAGTGTACATAGAAAATACCATTGACTCCACCAAACAACCACTTCACCTAATAAATAAATTTAGTTTATCAATGGGTTACAAAGACATTATTCAAAAATCAAGGACAATTTTGTAAATCAAAAATGAAATTTCAGAAACAGAAAACAGGAAGAAAATACCATTTTATATAGCAACAAGAAAAGTATCTAGGAATGCACTTAACCAAGGAGGTAAAAAACCTGTACTCAGAAAACTTCACAACACCAAAGAAAAAAATTAAAGACACAAACAAATGAAAGTGTATACTATGTTCATGGACTGGAAGAATTAACATCGTCAAAATATCCATACTACCAAAAGCAATTAATAGATTTAATGCAATCCCTATTAAAATACCAATGGCATACTTCAAAGTAGAAGGAATCACAATGCTTGATATCAAAATGTATTAAAAGGCCATTGTAATCAAAACAGCCTGGTATTGGCAAAAGAACAGACACATGGATCAATGGAACAGAATAGAGAGACCAGAAATAAACCCAAGTCTCTACGTCAATTACTATTTGACAAAGGGGGAAGCAGCATACAATGGAGCAAAGATAGCCTCTTCAACAAATGGTGTTGGGAGAACTGGACAGCTACATGCAAAAAAATGAGACTCGACCACCAACTTACATTATACACAAAAATAAATTCAAGGCAGATAAAATATTTAAATATAAGTTGTGACACCATTAAAGTCCTAGAGGAGAACATAGGCAGGAAAATCTCAGATATTCTGTGCAGCAATATTTTCATTGATATGTCCCCTAGAGCAAGAGGCATGAAGGAAAGAAGAAACAAATGGTACCTCATCAAAATAGAAAGCTTCTGCACAGATAAAGAATATAGCATTAAAATGAAAAGAGAACCAACCATATGGGAAAACATGTTTGCCAATGACACCTCGGACAAGAGTTTGATCTCATAAATATATTAAAAACTCATATGACTGTACACGAGGAAGATTTTTTTTTAATTAAAAAATGAGCAAAGGACTTGAATAGATACTTCCCCAAGGAGGACATACAAATCATCCAGAGATGTATGAAAAGATGCTCAGCATCACCAGCCATCAGAGAGATGCCAACTTAAACCACAGTGAGATATCACTTCACACTGGTGAGAATGGCTATCATAAACAAATCAACAAACAGCAAGTGTTGGAGAAGCTGTGGCGAAAAGGGAACCCTACTGCACTGGTGGTGGGATTGCAGACTGGTGGAGCCACTGTAGAAAACAGTATGGAATTTCCTCAGAAAATTAAAAATGGAACTGCCTTTTGACCTAGCAATTCCACTACTGAGATTATGCCCTAAGAGCCCTGAAACACCAATCCAAAAGAACCTAGCACCTCAATATTCATAGCAGCAGAATTTACAATAGCCAAGTGCTGGAAGCAACCTTAGTGCCCATCAGTAAATGAATGGATCAAAAAACTGTGGTATATTTCCACAATTGAATACTATATGCAGCAGAAAGGAAGAAAGAGTTCCTACACTTTGTGACAGCAAGGATGGAACTGGAGAGCATTATGCTAAGTGAAATAAGCCAGACAGTGGAAGAAAATAGCATTTGATCTCACCTTTAAGTGGAACCTAATCAAAAAAAGAAACAAGCAAGAAAAATATAACTAGAGACATTGAAATTAAGAACAATCTGAAAGTAACCAGAGGGAAGGTGGGAGGGTGTAATGGGGTGAAAGGGGGGAAGGGTTTTCAGAAACAAGTATAAAGGACACATGGACAAAACCAAGGGTGGGTAGAATCAGGGGAAGGAAGGGAGGATGCCTGGGGTGTAGAGGGAGTGGTGGGGGTACATACAGACAACTGTACTTGAACAACAATAAAATAAAATAATGGAAAAAATTAAAATATACTTCTGACTATCAAAAATAAAGAATTGGATTTTCCCTATAAGAACCTAATAAAAGTTTTAATCTGGAAAAATCACTTTAAATATTGTAATTGTGTAATATATATTGAATTATTATTACTGAAATTATTGCAAAATATTTTAATATACAATGTCTGGAAAACTGTCTTTATAGAATTAAGGTTATTTGAATGTGAATCTTCTGGTTTATAGTCATAAACATGTTTCCATGTCCTTCTTACATCTATATATTTTGAAGGAATGTCACTTTTGTTATGTATTTTATATATAGTTTCTTACAACTTAGTGGAAAATTTTTTCTAAATTAAAGAAATATCCTTTTAAAAGTGAAAAAAAAAACCCACAACTGTAATCAAAACAGGTACTTTGGGCCAAGATGGAGGCATAGGTAGATAAACTTTCCCTCCTTGCACATGCAAAAAAAGGACAAAACCAAATTTAAAAACAAAAAATAACCATAACTGCCAGAAAATTGAATTTTTTGGAAGCCCAACAACAAAGGAGTTAAAGAAGAAACATTCATACAGACAGGTAGGAAGGACAAAGACAGGCTGTCTGTGTGGATAGGACTCATAGCAGGGAAACAGCTGGAGGACCAGGCACACCCGCATTGCATGCAGACAAACCAGGAGGAACTACTGGGGAGTGAACAGACTGCGCAACCCAGGGTTCCAGGGTGGGAAAATAAAGCCTCAAAACTTATGACTGGAAGAACCTGTGGTAGTTCAGGCAGTGGCAGAAACTCCCAGCTTCATAGGAGATTTCACTGGAGATGCCCAGAGGATACTACAATGTACACAAACCCACCCAACCAGGAATCAGCACCAGAAGGGCCCAATTTGCTTGTGGGTAGCAACAGAAGTGACTGAAAGATGGCAGAGAGCTGAACAAATGGCACTTTTTCCCCTCCATCACATACAGTGCCACAACGCAGCGATATGGGATGCCCAGCCCTGACCAATACCTAGGCTCTGTCCCACACTACATAACAGATGAGCCAAGACAAAAGAATATGACCCAAATGAAAGAACAAATCAAAGCTCCAGAAAAAATACAACTAAGTGATGAGAAGATATCCAACCTATCAGATGTACAGTTCAAAACATTGGTAATCAGGTTGCTCACAGAATTGGTTGAGTATAGTTGCAAAATACAGGAAAAAGTTAAGGCTATGAAAAGTGAAATAAAGTAAAACAGACAGGGAACCAACAGTGATGGGAAGGAAATCAGGACTCAAATCAATGGTTTGGAGTAGAAGGAAGAAATAAGCATTCAACCAGAGCAGATTGAAGAAATAAGAATTTTAAAATATGAGGAAAGGCTAAGGAACGTCCTGGAAAACTTCAAATGTTCCAACATCTGACTCATAAGGGTGCCAGAAGAAGAAGAGGATGTGCAAGAAATTGAAAAGTTATCTGAAAACCTAATGAAGGAGAACTTTTCCAATCTGGCAAAGGAAACTAGACTCCCAGGAAGTCCAGGAAGCTCAAGGAGTCCCAAAGAAGTTCAACCCAAGGAAGCACACACCAAGGAACATTATAATTACATTACCCCAGATTAGAGATAGAGAAAGAATCTTAAAAGCAGCAAGAGAAAAGGATACAGTTACCTGCAAAGGAGTTCCCCAAAGGCTGTCAGCTGATTTCTCAAAAGAAACTTTTTAGACAAGAAAGGGCTGAAAATAAGTGTTCCAAGTCATGAAAGGCATGGACCTACATCCAAGATTACTCTATCCAGCAAGGCTATCATTTAGAATGGAAGGGCAGATAAAGTGCTTCTCAGATAAGGTCAAGTTCAAGGAGTTAATCATCACCCAGCCTTTATTATATGAAATGTTAAAGGGACTTATCTAAGAAAAAGATCAAAACTATGAACGATAAAATGACAACAAACTCACAAGTATAAACAACTGAACCTAAAAAACAAAACAAAACAAAAAACCTAAGGAAACAACTTGAACAGGAACAGAATCACAGAAATGGAGATCACATGGAGGGTTATCAGCAAAGGGGAGGGGAGGAATCAGGGTAAAGGTACAGGGAATATATAGGATAACTGGTAGGTAGAAAATAGAGATGAGGAGTTTAAGAATGGTATAGAAAATGTAAAAGCCATAAAACTTACATGTACAAAGCATAAATATGAACTAAGGTGGGGGAATGATGGTGGGAGGGGAGTATAGGGAGGAGGATAATAAATGGGAGAAAAAAAGGAACAATGGTAATAGCATAAGCAATAAAATATATTTAAAAATATAAATGAAAATAAATTTTATTTTAGGAAATATGCCATAAAATGTTTAAAATTTAAAAAAGCACAGTCTGGTACTTGCATAAGAACAGACACATAGATCAATGGATCAGAATAGAGAGCTTATATATAAATCCATGTGCTTATGGTCAATTAATATTCAACAAAGGGGGTAGAAGCATAAAATGAAGTAAAAATAGCCTCTTCAACAAATG
>PVJI01034658.1:0-10286 GCA_004026765.1 Micronycteris hirsuta | reverse complement strand
CAGGCAAGGGGACTGCTGTTGTGCCCTTGACTTTGTGTGAAGGCCTGGAACTGATTGTCCCCTTGCTCAGGGAGCACGTTGTTTTTTTCCTTGGGTCTAGTTTAACTATGGAACAGCTGAGTGTAGCTGAATTGTGGCCTGGGAAAGGCTCTCTCCCCATCGTCTATGAGCCCTTAGGAACAGGGTCAGACACTGAGTACATGGAAGGATGGGTGTGCCCACCAGCAGGCCTCCTGAGTGGTATGGGGGCTTTGGCAGATCTGACCACAGGTGCCGTAGAGCTCGTGGTGGGGTTAGGTTGTCACAGGACCAGGGAGCACAAGACCTCAGATTCTGGTTGTAGGGCAGAGGCCGGGCAGCAGAGGGTGGATATTATGGTTGAGGGCTGGGTATGTGCACTGTTCAAAGTGCAGCTGTATTTGAATCGGACAGGGCTGATGAGGATGGGCCTTATGGGGAAAGGTGTGGGAGGTCAAAATATGACTCTGAGCCCCACCCTTGCCAGGCTAACAAAAGAGGGTGGGTGGGAGAATGAATGGCCTAGGCAGTGGTGAATTCCCCACCAGCTGGCGAGGCAGCTCCTGCTTTCCCCGTCCATCGGGGATGCATTCCAAAAGCTGGCACACTGTGAACAGCAGCTGGCCTCTGACCGACGCGCTGTGACCCAGCAAAGGGGTTTTGCTTCAAGCCACTGAGTTTGTGCTGATTTGTCATGAAGCAGTGGAAAACCAGTGTATCCCCTCTCTCCAGTTCCCTCTTGTACTAAACACCAGGGTCGCTGGGCCTGAGCAGGTCTCTGCCCCTCCACTTTGGAGCTTCTGCCCACATTGTTCCCTCCTGGATCATCGTTTCTTCCACTTTGCCTGGCTAAATGCAACTGGTTCTCCAATACCGCTCTCTGGAAGCCTTCCCTGCCCCGAGAAAGGAACTTTAGATACTTGTTCTTCTGGCTGAGTATTATTTATCCTCAAGGCATAGATTAGAAGTCACTTTTTGTAGGACGCTTTCTCTGCCTCTCCACATGTTCAAGATGTCCCCTGTCTAAGCCCTTTTGATCTCCCGCTCGCTTGCTCATGTCTGACAGTCTTCGATTCTACGGCTGCCATAAGTTACCACGAACTTGGTGGCTTTAAAACAACAGAATTTTCTCTTTCTCACAGTTTAGGAGGTCAGAAGTGCACACGAAGGTACTGGCAGGGTTGGTTCTCCTGAGCACACTAAGGGTGCATCTGTTGTGTGCCTCTCTCCCAGCTTCTGGTGTGGCTGGCAGTCCTCGTGTTCACTGGCTTCTAGACACATCACTCCAATCTCTGTTCCACCAGCATGCGGTGGGTGTCTGTCTCTCTGTGTTGGAAGTTCCATCCTCTCATGAGGACAGCAGTCATTGGATTAGGGCCCACCCTGATCCAGTGTAACCTCATTTTAACTCAATTACATCTGCAAATACCCTATTTCCAAATAGAGTCACATTCACAGGTAGAGGGGTTGGGACTTGAACATACCTTTTTTGGGGACACATTTCAACCCGTAGCACTCACCAACAGTAAGCTGCCTGTGAGCAGGGTTCACGTCTGTGCAGCATCCAGCACGGTGCTGCCATACCTTAGGAACTCACTACCTATCTACCGAGTGCCTGGCTGTGCAATGAGGGATCGGGGGCTGGCTGGGTGGGCCTCTGGTGCCCTGTTACAGCAGAGCTGCCTGATGGACAGCAGCTAGTGTAGCAGAGGAAGTCCCTTCCACCCCGAGGGTGTGAGATCTTGGCTCAGTCCTATAGCTCAGGATTCTCTCCTGCTTGTTCTTTCTTGCCTCCTTGGCCCACTAGCCTCAGATACGTGCCCCACGAGAAGGGAAACATGCAGCCCAGCCTAGAGGTCACAGCAGGCAGAGTCCTGACACCTCCTCCGTCCCTTCTGGTTCTGGTGAGTGGGAGCGGGGAGCTCCTTCAGGGCCACAGGGAGGACCCTTGGCTTCCCTTTTGGTTCTGTAAGCATTTGGCTGACCAGGGCAGGCCTGCATCCCCCCTCCTCTTCCCTGGCACTCAGGGCTGTGCAAAGTGGGTTTGGCAGAGGCCTCCATGGTGACTTCTCTTTGCCAAGGTTCAGTCCAAATGGAGAATAGCTCTCGGCAGACATGTGGAGACTCAGCCCACTTCTTCCACCCCCTTAGAAGTGGTGTCCCCTGTGAGTGCTTCTGTGACAGCGTGTCGTTGTAATGTTCTGGCAGAGGGCCCCTCCAGTTTAGGAGAGTCTCTGTCCTTGGAGAGGGATAGGCCCGAGTCACCCTGGGAATGGCCTTGGAGGATGGAAGATTTGTGGGATGGTCCCTGAGAGCCCCCCAGGAAGAAGGCCTGGTCACTGCCGCCGGCTGTTTCTTGGGGATATGGACAAGGGGCTCCCAGAACCGTGATGTGGACTCTGTTCCAAGGATAGTGATTGAAACGTAGAATGAAATCAGTGAGTGTTTGCTGATTACATAAATAACTGAGTGAATTTGTGAAGAAGAGAATGTGTTTGTGGTTGGGGGTTCTGGGAAGGTGTGATGTGTGTGAAACTCAGACCAAGAGTCAGGAACCTGGCATTCCAGATCTTTTTCTGCTCACTAGTGTGATGACCTTCGGCAAGTGTCTTGGCCAGTCTGGTCTTATTTGTTCATTTCTCTTAATCCAGGAAGGAGGATCATATTTCACATGATCCTTTTATATTTTTCACATCTGTGCTTCTTTGCCTGATCAGTAGACGCTGGACTTAGTGTCAGTGTAGTTATTCCTGTATTCAGACAAGAAACACTTACTGAATGCCTGCTTATACCAGGCTAGGGGCTGGAAGCACAGAATGTGCAGAAACAGACAAACTTTCTGCCCTCAAGGAGCTTACTTTCTGTAGTGCCACTCAGTAAACAACTAGGCAAATTAACAAATATGATAATTTCAGAGCATTATCAATGCTATGAAGAAGCACGTACGAGAGGCTAAGGAGACAGTGTTGGGGAAGGGTGGTAGGCAGGGTGGGTCTCTGTGAGGACATGGTCCCTGAGCTGTTTTGTGGTGATGAGAAGCACTCTGGGCAGCCTTGATTGCCATGTATCTGGAACGTACTTGGTCCTCACCTGCCTGGAAGTAGGGTGAGGTCAACCTTATACAAGCTATATCATCTGGTCCACACGATGATCACATGGACCAGAATCCTGTCCACGTCTTTGGAGAGGTAATGTCAGAGGGGTATCCACTCCTGTCCATTAGTCCCTTGTCTGGGGAATGCTGCCAGGTTAGCACAAGACTCAGGCATGGGCAGTGAGTCTTGAGGTGGGCAGTCCTCGGGCTGGTCCTGGCACAGCCACCACCTGGCCATGTGCCCATGTGATGATTCCTGATGTGTGTGAGAGCTTCTGATACCACAGCTCAGTGCCTTACACGCATCATCTCATCCAGTCCTCCAGCCACTACAGGAGGTGCAGGTGCTCTTATCCCCTGTGACAGAGAGACAAACAGGCCAGAGAAGTGGATGGCTTGCCTGGGTGATTGCACCCGACAGTAAGAACCCAGAGCCCAAAGCGCCTCTATTGCTTTGGTAAGTGGCTTCAGTTGGCTGGGCCTTGGCTTCCTCATCTGTAAGATGGGTGGTGAGAGGATCTCTGAAGTCCCTTCCAATGCTAATGTTATATGAAGTCCTCTCATGAGCCAACAGAATATAAGCCGTGGACAGCATCAAAGTACATATTCCATAGGGAGGAAATGAAGACACAAATCAGTGCACAAGTATTATTTTTAGCAATTGATCAAAAAGAGGGCAAATCAAGGAAATGCTTTCCTGTCCCCCCCTCAGTAGGACATGCTATCTATGCTGTAAGTAGTCTCTTTAGTCTCCTTCAAAGTTGCCTAAGGACATTGGACTATAAATCTATAATCACTGATACTAGCAGTGTTTGAAGGAAATCACCACTGTGGGCTAGTTGATTGGTCCATCCCAGCAAAGGTGAACAGAGCTGTACCCTGTCACCTGTGGTTGGCTCTGTATGGGCAGCAGGAACATACACTTCCTTCCACAGCATTGAGAAAGCAGAAATGAGACACATGGGAAAACTAGGAGCTAATCTGTAGGGCTAGTGGTAACATGATTAGTAGAAGGCCATAAAAGGAAATAATTAGTGCGGACTGGAGCGCTAGAAGAGGTTTTCCTGGAAGAAGTTGGGCTCAAGTGAAGCTTGGAAGATTGTGGAGGAATTGGCTAGACCACTGGTAGGAATGAAGGGATTCCACGTAAGAAAATAGGAGATAAAATTCATGCAAAGTTACAATTTTGACATACAAACATGAGTCTCAAAGTTCAACCTAAGAACCTTCTTGGGGTGATCTGCATTCATTCATCAACAAAAACTGAGCACCTACTCTATATAAAGCACAGCCGTGCTTAAGACACAGATGCATTTCCTGTCTCCATGGGACACTAGTCTAAGGAAGACAGGTATTCAGCATCTATCTAATTAAATAACTAATTATTCAATTATAATAGACCACATTTACTTTTAAAATAAACATGTACCAAATGTTATCTAAAAAATTATAGGTATGACTATATTTGTTTTAAATTAATATTTTAAGCTACTGACAAAACAAAACTGGAACTAATAATGATCCTTTTATTGCATGGAAGGGAAGGCTATAGCACAAAGATCTCATTTCTCTTAAATTATGATGAAAAATGTTTTAGGGTAGGTCGTGGAATTTTTCATCATGCTAAAGTGGTTTCTAAATTATAAAACTTGAGCCCTGCTGAATTAAAGTGATGAGGAGCGAAGTGGAACTATCGGTCTCCATGGAGGAAGGAAGGGACTGTGGTTGTTTGAGTGAAGTCATACCTGTGATGGGTACGAGGAGAGGGTTCTGGAAGGAGAGAGAGCATATTCCAAGTCCCTGCCACATTCGAGTCAGGAGGGCAGCACTGCACTGGAGAGACTGTTCACCAGGAAACTCCATCAGTACGCAGAGCGAGCTTCTGCGCTGAAAGGGTGTTTCACTGTCAGGAGGATTGCTGAGCCTCTAAGTGCTGCCTGCTGTCATCAGGATGATTTGAAATCCTGGGTTGCCAAAGTTGCTTTTTTCTCTCTCTATCCAGCCATTTCTAGTAAAGCTTGTTTATTTTAGTTTAAAAAAAAAAGTTATAGTCATTTTGTCCTTTTGGAATCAGGAGGGTTTTTTGTCTGAATCAAAATAATTTTTCATTCTTTTCCTTTTTTCCAATGTAAGATTCTTGGGTTTGGCCTTTTGGAGCTAACTAATAAAACTCTGTGTTTACTCTGATGGGCCTTTCCTTATAGTTAGATCTGTTTTATGTCAAACAATTGTAATCCTATAAATTGAAATCACTTTTCCTTAAATTTGTGTATTCCTTAAATTTGAAACATCTTGGTTACATTTATAGTGATAGTATACCTCTTGTGGTCGGTTTGTTTGCTTGGTCATTTATTTTTCGTCCTTTGCTTATTCACCTCCCCTTCACTGAGTGCTTTCCATGCACCAGGCCCTGGGCAAGGGGCACTCAGTTATTGAAGACGTTGCGGGGCAAACACTAGGTTAATCTCTGTTGCTGCAGACGTCAAGTATTGCCAAGTGTGAGGTTTGGTGGAAGGTGTGGCTTTTCCTGGCGTTTGTCTTTCTTGCTGAATTCTCCCGATAGTTCCCGCCTAGCATTTCAAGAGTCTGGAGGGGCCCTGTAGACACAGAGAAAGTGCTGATCTGGGACCAGAAACGCCAACCTGGCTCTCTGCCCTTGGGCAAGTTGCGTGACCTTTCTGAGCCTCAGTTTCCATCTGTTACTCATGCTAATTATACCTACTTAACCCACAGGCTTTTTGTGAGGGGCATTATCTCATTAGAGATAATGGTTTTAAAAGCTCTTAGAAAATTGTGCAGCATTATTCAAATGGAAAGTGTTGTTATTTTTGTTATTGAGTGCCCAGTCCACAGGAGGGGCAGTGACTACAGGAAACAGGGCGTTGTTATCACCACTCTGCTCTGTCACTGTGCTGGGTGCCTCTCCTGCCTTTGGATTGCAGAAGGGTCTGCAACGGAGGCCAGAGAATGGGTCCCGCCCTTGAGTTTAGGATCAGATTCAGTTGCAAGAACCAATTAGAGAATCCTGCAATAGTAGTTGAGAGAAAGGAAAGAGGACTTGAGAATTTCTCTGGGCCTTTTCTTGCTCTGTGATTTTAGTTATACTTGGGAAAGGCTTCACTTGGAAAGTGGCACTTGTGTGTGGCTATTGTCAGCATCAGAACCAGAGTAACCTTCTTACTGTCATCATTAACAAAATAAATATTTACTGAGTAGCAATATGTGACAAGGGACGTGCAGTTTGGTTGGGGAGTCAGGATAAATTGTACGGAATTCCTTGCACTGGAGCCTGGAGGAAGAAGGTGCCGAGGGCTGCGGGAGACTGAGGAGGGACAGCCCTGGAATGAGGCCACTGGTGAAGGAGACCGAGAAGTGGTGGGCCTTGACTGGAACGAGGGCAGGACTGAGACTAAAGCAAAATCACCTGGGAAAGCATCCCATGTTTCTCTTATTGATAGCATTTAATTATTTGTTTTTTCATTAAGTTTGAAGAGATCGCTGTCTGCTCTCAATATTTCATTGTGTACCTGCCTGGTAGGAAGAGGAGCATAAATCCCAACTCATGGAGGCTCTTCAGCATTTCCTCTCTTTTTCACAGAAGGACTTTTGACAGTTCAGGCCCTGAATTATTCCAAGTAAATGATTAAGGGTTAATATGACACAAGAAGGGCTAGATGTGGGGGAGGAGGACAGAGGGACAGAAGCAGGGAGAGGGCAGCCTGAGACCCAGGTGAGGGCCAGTGAGAGAGAGGCAGACAAGTCCCCCTGAGGAACACTTCAGCCCCTCCAGTTATCAAAGCAAATTCATTTCCCTGCAAAGCATATCTCTGTCCCTAGCTCTGTCCTTATCCCTATCTCCATATCTACAACATTCAGGGCTTTAAGGATGAGGGCTGGCATTTAGGAAAGTCAAAACAAACAAGCCACTGAGTCAGGTGGCGGCCCCCAACATGTTAAGATTTGCTTGTTTAGTGTTTCAGAAGCCTCAGCGGAATTGAACCCTTCAAGTTAAATTTCAAGAAATGGGGCCAACGACAGAGGAAGGAAAGTTAGAAACAGTGTACTGCAGGGGTTGATCATTATTCTCTTGTAGCCAGGCCAGCTGCCTTCCAGACAGCAAGTTTCTGTGTGACATTAATATACTGTGAGGACTATTGACAGCGTCCTCAGGCAGCCTTGGGGAGCAAAATGCTATATATGGGCAAAGCTTTATTGCTGTTGGGGCTTCACCAAAATGATCTGCTATGAAATAGTTTCCAGGGACCTATTGCTTCTTTATGACGTGTTAGATAATTCCCATGAACTCAGTTATTGATGGAGAAGGCAGAACAAGTGAGCAGTGGCGAGAGAAAACATTGAGTGAGGTTCAGAATTAACTGGAGGAACAGGGACGATGAAGAGGCAGTGGAGAGAAGCCATGTTCTTTGGGCAATAGTATGTAAAAGGAAATCATGCAAATACTATGACCAAAGTGGAAGGAGAGGGACGTGTGGATTACAGAGTGAAAGGAGACTTCTTTCAACTCTCTCGAGCCTTTTGGGAGATTTCTTTTGGTAATAGGCAGCAAGTTTTGTCCCAGGTGAATCATTTTGAAAAATTTACCCCTTAACACTTGGGTTTTCTGTGTTCTTGATCCATAATCCTTGAATTACCACTGTCAGTTATGCAGGGTCCCGCTGGAGAGCAATACGCTGTCAGCACAGCTGGTGATAGTAGGATGCTGGGAACAGGAATATGTTTATGCAACTTCTAGGGCTTTTTTATTTGTATGTTTGCATGCACACACATGCACTTATGTAAAAGCTGTCAAATCTTTCAAAAATTTTTGAGGGAATTAGCATTATAAAGTCATAAAGAAATCTCTGAGGGGACTTGGGAATAGAGAAAGAGGTGGGAAAAAACCTGAATACATCACACTGCTGCAAACCGATCATCCACACAACTGCAGAAATCTCTGATAAAGCTCCTGTGAAAGAAACTCACTCCTCCTGACAGTTCTTTCGGAAATGTCAATTCTGCCTTTCATATTAAAATATTGCATTGGAAAGACCTGCTGTGAAGATATTGATCCCACTTGTGGGCAAGGAGGTATCTGTCTGAATTTGTCTTCCAGCCACTGTTCAGGGACCCACGGGTCATTGTCTGCTGTCCATATTTGTCTATGTAACCAACTCTTTCTGTGGCTAGGCCAGGGCTTGCTGGTTTGCAGGAGCACCGCAGACCAGGGGTTCTGGGTCACATCTTCTATTTAGCTGCCATTCACCTTTAATCACACTAATAACTATTACTACTATAATCCTAGAGCACATGCCATGTACCAGGAACTTTAATCTTTATAACAATTCTGAAATTCTATAGTCTTCAGCTTTTGTTTGTGAACAAGGAAGCAGGTTTAGAAACAAGGCAACCTAGCTATGGTCACACAGCTAGGTTTGTCCTTTTCAGTGTCCTAAGTGTTTGCAAGTATGTCTACCCCAGATCCAGAGTCAAAGGGGCCTGGGAGGAGACGGGGTAGGGGGGACTCTTGTGTCTGAGGCCACAGGAGTGAGCAGGTGGGTGGGAGGAGGCATGTCCCAGGACACTGCTTCCTCGGCCCGTGCACTACTGGAAGCCTTCCTTCAGGCAAGTGGCGGGTGACAGTGGGACTCCCGGTTTTGCAGCCTGTTTGGACCAACTCTGAAATTTGTTTTTTTGGCCTTTATTTAGTAGAGATTCCACACAGGATTTGATTTTCTTCCCAGAGTCATCTGGGTAATGATATTTTGCATCTGGGAGGATGTGGTTTTCAGGTCACCTGAGCAGCAGAAGAAATCTTTCAAGATGACATTTGGGGCTTATGTGGTGTTACCTCGGACACTGATGAGTTTACTGGACCTGAGAACTCGCAAGGGGATGTGAACATCTGAGGCTGAAGGGGAAAGGGCAGCTCTGACTCGTCTTGGGACTTTGTGCTTTGTTCTCATGACCCTTTGGAAATGCTCAAACGCACATGCAGAGACTCGTGCCAGGCCAGTATGAAGAATCAGGCTGAGTTTGCATCCATGCCTGGCTCAAAGCCAAAGGAAAGAGACAGACCTGGCAAGATATCATGGGAAATGTTATAGTCCCTTCTCCTAGACTCATTAAAAAGTCCAGGGCCCATTTAATATTACAATTGTGAGAATTATATCTATTGATGGTGCCTTGGAACGCAAGAGTCTAGGAGAATCCCAGCTGTAGGAATTCTTAGAGTAATAGAGTGCAGACTGCTGTCTTTTTTAGTTTTCAATAGTACATTAATTTTCCTGACTATTAACTATCTACCATATCAAAGGGTTTCTTAGATCAAGACTGCCCTTGCATAAGAGATGGTGGCCTGAAGTGCAGCGCGGGAGGTTCGTGTCAGCTGAGGGCAACAGGTGGAACTGGAATTAGGAGAACCAATTTCCAAATAAGGAAGTCCAACTCTTAGAGGGTACATGCACATCCAGGCTGGGCAAACCCCAGGGTAAGACTGCTGGGAAAGCTGGGAGGCTGGGCCTGGGATGCAGCCAGTGTCTGGGCAATCTGGACAGCAGGCAGAGTTTAGGGAACCAAACTGGCTTTATGAGTCACAGCGGGGCAGCCAGCAGGAAGCAAGGATAAGGATCTAGGTTATGACATGCAGTGATGGGGTATCAGGCACAGAGAGCACAGAATGGCAGTCAGGGATCCAGCAGGATAATGGGCAGCAGAGAGCCGTGATGTGATGGCATCTGGTGGTGAGAGGAACAGCCCCCATAAAGGGGCTGGTGCCCTCCCCATTAGCTCAGGGGCTTTCTGTGCTCCTGAGAAGCTGGCACTGAGTCCCAGGTCTGGCTGGCCTGGAGTTTGCATGTTGAGATGAGTCAGGGTCTGGCTGGAATAAGGATGAAGTGGCAGATTAGGAAAGCCTTGGCCTTGGTCTCTAGAAGAACCACTGCCTGGAAGAAGGCATGTGTCCATTAACTGACCAAGAGAACTCAGAGGAATAAGGAAGCCACCCCTCCATCCCAATCTCCCACCACCCCCTGGGGAACAGAGCAGAGGGCATTCCAGGATGAGTCTCAAGCATTCAGAATGAGGAATGCCCACCAATGAGGAAGAAGAATCTGTTCATATCATGATACCCTGTCCTCAGAATTTCCAAAGAGGGCTTCCAGGCTGCAAAGCAGCA
>PVJI01034657.1:0-10290 GCA_004026765.1 Micronycteris hirsuta | reverse complement strand
GGGACAGGGCAACTGTGTAAAGCAGAGACTTACAAAGACACAGCAAGTGGTTATAGACCAGCACTTAGATTTTTTTCTCTTTTTTTAAGAATGGCATGTGGTTTAAGAGGCAAAAGAGAAGAGCATAATGCATGTTTTATGTACTATATAGACCCTTAAACAAGTCTGAATATTATGATAAAGTTATGTGGAAATCCTAATTTAAAACTAAGGAAAATTATTGCTGGAACTGGAGAGCATTTTGCTAAGTGAAATAAGCCAGGCAGTGAAAGACAAATACCATATGATCTCACTTTTAAGTAGAACCTAATCAACAAAACAGACAAACAAGCAAAATATAATCAGAGGCATTGAAATTAAGAACAAATTGACAGTAACCAGAGGGGAGGTGGGAGGAGATAATGGGGGAAAAGGAAAGAAGAACTATAAAGGACACATGCACAAAACCAAGTGGGGGTAGGATCAGGGGAGAGAGATGGGGATGCCTGAGTTGGGGCAGAATATGGTGGGGAGAAAATGCAGACAACTGTACTTTAACATCAATTAAATAAATGAAAATTAAAAGTAAAATATCTTCTTTTATATTTTATAATTGCCTACTTGCACACACATGTAAGACAAGGTTTTGTGGTATACTTTTATGGTATAAGGTGAAGTTAGAAAGTTTTATTTGAAATAGACACACTGAGTTAAGAACAACAGAAAAATAATCAGTTTAGAAGATATTTCAATCAAAACAGTTCCAATTATGCCACATTTGTCTGGCAGCTATGTCATGCAGGTAAAATGTGTAATTAATAAAATATTAACCTCTAAAAACAAAACAAATATTTTACAAATCATTTCTGAAATGCATTGTAGTATCCACTGTGTCAGCAAATAATATTACAAACTCAAGTTTGACACATAAGACTGTGCGATTAAAACCTATAAACTTTTCATTTTTGGTTTTCATTGGTAATTCTTCCAGAAATTTGCATAAAATCAACATTTTTTTACTTGATATTCACAGTCATCATGTGAATCACTCACTACCTTCGAAGGAAATATATATCTGTTTCTACTGGGTGCATATAGAAAATGGAATTATGGATTCATACTTCTAAGGTTTTTCAAACTATTTGATCAATATTGATTGGGGTTTTTGTACAGCTATTAGGAGCTAATAGTTATTGCATGCATTTCTCACATATGTTTCAAAGATGTTTTCCACTATCCAAGGTTTGGGTTTCTCAGCAGCAGACCCAGAGACAAGGATTCAATACAAGTACTTTGTTCAGAAGATGATCCTAAGGAAGCACCAGCAGCTCAGAAGGAAAGAGGGACACAGAACAATGAACAGTATATTTTTGCCTACAACTGAATCTTAGTCCCACTGGAAGACTGTGCATACTCTAATTCCAATTTGTCCAAGGAGTAAGTGAAGAAGTTGGGCTGTTTATGTACCTACAACCCTATATTGTTGGTTGAGAGCTACTCCTGGAGGTGTTGACTGTCTTGTCTTTTGTGTGTGTGTGTGTGTGTGTGTGTGTGTGTGTGTTTTTAAGACAGCCCATGCATGGATGGAGGACACTTCTACTACCAAGAAAAGACAAACCCGAAACCTTGAGATAGAGAGCCACAGGTATTTTCAGTAAAAAAATAAAAAAAAAGCATCTAAGTAGGGAAAAACAAAGAAGAAAACAAAAGAAATTAGCAAAAAATTACTAAAATAAATAGTAAATGTAAAAATAGAGGGGATCAACAAAAAACAGATTTAGGGGATTTTCTAGAAAACCTATAAAATTGATTAAACTTTTATACAGTTCAACCAGGGTATGGGGAAGAAGAAAAGTCAAAAATAATATTAGCAATGAAGTTATCATATCTAGAGATACCACCAACTTCAGAAAGAGACTGCTATAAAAACTATTGGGCTACCAACTTTGAAAATTTTACTAAAATAAAAAAAATTCCAAAAAATATTACTCAAAAATTGAAATCTTAATTTTCCTGCCACCAGTAGAGAAGGCGAATTCCTAATTAAAAACTTTCCTATGCTATTAAAAATTGTCCCATTTTTAAGAGATTACTACTAAGCCAAATATTTTGCTTGATTAAATTAGAAGATACTTGTACTATTTTCTTTGAAGAGGCTAGTAAAATTTTGATGTCAAAAATTAACAAGGACAGTACAAAAAAAGATAATGAGAGAACAATTTCTCTTATAAAATTTAAACTTAAAAATCTAAATAAAGCATTGTCACATTAATCAACTAAATGGGAAATTTTATTATATCACATTTAAATTACTTTACTCAGAAAATATAGGTTTGGTATTAGAAAACCTAAAAAGAAATGTAAGTTGTCATATTGAAATGTTAAAGAGTAAAATAAAGAAAAAGTAGTTTAAATTAACAATCACCAATAAAATAAAAATAAAGAAGATAAATTTGCTGGGCTGGGGAAAGTAAAGTCTGTAAAGACTTATAGGAAACAAGATTTCTAATATACAATATTCAATGCAGTTTTGGCTATATCAGGAAGTCAAGGGTGTCCACTTTTACCATTTCTTCAAAATTACACGGAAGTTCTTACTACTGAAGTTAACCAAACAAAATAGAAAAATTAAAAGAAAAAATGCTGTCAAAAAATCAGAATATACTTAATCAGATATTATATGATATGCATGTTGAACATCCATAATAATCTATTAATAAATTATAAAGTCACTACATTTTAGGCTATAACTCTTCAGAACACCTAATAAATCCCACACTTCGTATGCCTAAAAGTGAACTGCAATTTGAGCTGGACAGCACTTGGTCATGGATACTATCACATAAAACTTTCTATTCCAATTTTGAAGCTCTAGTTTTGAAGCTCTTTTCCTAAAGATTAGATTGACCAGATATTGGACTATCAATTACAAGATTACTGCAGATTTATCTACTTACTTATTAATGAATAACTCTTACCAATACTCTGAAAAAGAAGCCTTTAATATTCCAGTTTCACTTTTCATCACAGAACATTTTAGTACTGATTAAAGTTTTTACCGTCTCCTTCACATCTTTGTTCCTGAGGCTGTAGATCAGTGGGTTCAGCATGGGGATGACCACTGTGTAAAAGACAGAGGCCACCTTGACCATGAGCCACGAGCTTTTGGAGTTAGGAACACAGTACAGAAATAAGACAGTCCCATGGAGGATAGTAATGGCAGTCAAGTGGGACGCACACGTGGAGAAGGCTTTCTTGCGCCCCCCAGTTGAAGGCATCCTCATGACAGTGATGAAAATGAAAGCATAGGAAGTAAGAATGATCACCAAGCTGCTTATTTCATTGAATGTGGCAAAGATGACTAGGACCATCTGGCTAATGTAAGGGTCAGAACAAGTCACAGAGACAATAGCAGTGTATTCACATAAAAAATTATTTATGAAGTTAGTCCCATAAAAAGATAAGGTCAACAAAAAGTATGTGAATATTAAAGAAAATGCTATACCCCAAGAGTATGATGCACCCACCAACAGGGAACAAAGTTTCTGAGACATGACTGCTGTGTAGAGGAGAGGGTTACACACCGCCACAAATCGGTCATAGGCCATCACTGCCAACATGCTTGTCTCTGTCACCACAAATAGGCAGGCCAAGAAGAACTGCAAGATGCATCCTGTGAAGGAGATGGTCCTGTCCTCCACAACCAAGTTTTCCAAGAGTTTGGGCGTAACCACTGTAGAGTAGCAGAAATCAACAAAGGATAAGTGGCTGAGAAAAAAGTACATGGGGGTGTGGAGCTTGAGGTTGATCCTGATGATCATGACCATGCCCAGGTTCCCCAGCACAGTGACCGTATAGATGGCTAAGAACAGCAGGAACAGAGGCACCTGGAGTTCGGGGTACTCTGAGAAGCCCAAGAGGATGAAGGTGACCTCATCACTCTGGTTTTCTAGGTTCCTGTGGACAAAATAGGGAAGTTGATCTAGAGAAGTGAGAAGCAAAATTTGAACTAGATTAGTGAATAGTAGAAATGTTCAGAGGCTCAATGGTTTTCTGTTGAATGTTGCTGACAATACTAGATTCCACTGTTACATTATATCAAGACTCACTATTTGCCTAGATACAATTACACAGTAAATAAGAATTTGGTTGGGGTAGAATAATCTAAAACAAGGTAGGATGAAAAAAACATGGTAGACCCTGCTTTATTTCACCCTATTGTAGTGGCCTACTCTAATTCTTTGCAAGAGTTTGAGTTTATTTTTTTTAAGATTTTATGTATTTATTTTTAGACAGAAGGGAAAGGAGAGAAAGAGAGGGAGAGAAACATCAATGTGTGGTTGCCTCTCACATGCCTCCCACTGGGGACCTGGCCTGCAACCCAGGCATGTGTTGACTGGGAATCGAACCGACAACCCTTTGGTTCACAGTCCACACTAATCCACTGAGCTACACCAACCAGGGCTGCATGAGTTTCAGTTTAATAAAAATAGTTGCCCTGGAGGAAATACAAATCATGAGATTCAACAGAATCTGACCTGCTGCCTATTTTAAACAGAGAGACAATTCACATAAAACTGCTAAAAGTGTTTAATGATAGCATCCCTGCAAAATGGTAAATACAGTATTTTCACAGTTGTCCCTTCTTACTCCCAGCAAACCTATGCTCTCAACACAGCCTGCACCTGCTGCAACTGTGCTATAGAAGTTTACTACGCTTGTCACTCATGTTGCACTAATTTTGAAAAAAATTAATACTATTTTCATGACATATTACATTATTTATCAGGAGATGTTCACAACAAAACATGCACTGTGACTGCAGGAATAAGCGTTTAGACAATATTAAATGAAAAGCTCTTCTTTTTTCCATGTGGCACATTTTGACACTGGGTAAATGACAAGAAATAAGAATTTTCAGGCTACAGAAAAAGTACACACTTTCATTTTGAAATAACCTAAAAGCTTTCCAACAACAAATATCCTCATAAATAGACATCTCCAACAGGGTGACATAATATTTCTTGAATATTGCTTGATGCCACTAAGCATGCCCTTTATGAGAAAATGAGATTATTAATAATATAAAATATAAATCATCAAAATGGAAGGAGATAACTTGCTAATGAAATCAAAGGCTCTAAGACACAGTATAATACATATAAATATTCAGTTTTCTTATTTATTGGAATCAAGAACAAATGATATGGTTTCAAAAACCATATATAGTCATGAAAATTTGGCCCCAGCATGGACAGCTATCAACAGGTGAGGACACTTGGAAATTCAGTGTAGAAACTTTTCCTGCAAAACCCACACAATAGAAACACTGTAGGATTTCATTTGGACACTTAGTCTAAGATGCATAATTGTATTTTCCTCATTGTCCTGTAAGTTTCCTCATCACACATTAGCTTTCTCTGATTCCCACATGCTTGCACATATAGGAAAGATATCTTCCAAAAACCAAT
This sequence comes from Micronycteris hirsuta, assembly GCA_004026765.1. NCBI lineage: Eukaryota > Metazoa > Chordata > Mammalia > Chiroptera > Phyllostomidae > Micronycteris > Micronycteris hirsuta. The sequence goes on along the minus strand of PVJI01034657.1, from coordinate 4,840 downwards.
CTCTCAACAGAACCTCTATACCAATTCTTTATACGTTCTTAGTGCTGCAAAGCTAGCCTCTGGTCATACTTCACAGGCGTGCACACACACACACACACACAGCCACAACCACAGCTGAGAGCTACTGACAGCAGTACAGAGATTACCAGAGGGGAAGCAGGGTGGGAGGAGGTAGGAGAGAGTAAAGCTGGGTAATCAATGGCCATGGAAGGAGACTTGACTTGCAGTGGTGAAAACAACACAAATACAGATGATATATTATACAATTGTACACCTAAAACCTACATACTATTATTAACCGGTGTCACCCCAACAAATTAAATAAAAAATATTCTACACAACATTGCAAAATAACTTTCCATGTCTGTTTTAAGCTGAGAGTCAATGAATTTTAAGATCATAAATACTTTTTATTAGTGAATGCATACAATTTATATTATTCAGACTGGTTTGAATCCAAAACTCCTCAGATCTATAAAGTCATACACTACAACTTACCTCCTTTTTTAGTATGCTGAATTTAGCAAGCTTGTTACATTGCACCTACTCATCTGTGTACAGTTTAGTTTTCATTTTATTCCCAATCTCATAATGATTCATTTTCCCGGCTATTATTATCAACATTGCTCATTGTTCCTTCTTACTGTATACCTAAAAGTATTAATGCTTATAACTCACAATTACTATATTTTAATTAATCATTTGCAAATATGGTAATATTGTCCATTTTTCCTCAGAGAATATAGTAAGGGTGAAGGCAAGGCACATTTTTAATATAATTCTCCGTTTGCCAAAATGTTTATTTCATTTCTGGTTACATGGCAGATACTGAATTAGAAAAACCAGTATGAACATCATTTCAGAGAAAGATGGAATCAGAATATAATACGATAAGGCCTCTCCTAGGCAAACTAAATGGTTTTGCAGTCATTTTGTTTCACCCACGTGTTTACCTCCTGCAAAGATTCCTGGAACCTCAGAATTTCCTTCCACAGTGAAACAAAACACTGAATCAACTCACCTAAACTCAGAAGCACTTGCATGAGTCATTTACTGAAGAACCCTCTGCTAAAATTAATGAACTCCAGGAATGCTCTTGCTTAGAATTCCCTCAATAGAAACAGACCTGAAACAGTTGTAGGAATAAAGTATATTTTATTAAGTGTCTCATGTAAGTTATTCTTTCAACCTATGAAGAAAACTGAGAGGTACCAGAGATAAAGGTCACACCTGAAAATTATCCTACATTCTGCCACCTAACTGTCACATATATACAGCATCGAGACCTTAGGGATGTGGGGGCTAGAGAACATCATGAAGGATTACCTTGAAGGATGCAATTGGAGTAACTGGACATTAACACCATCCCCTGTGACATCTTGCTTCTGCATTATTCTCCTAAAACCCTAGGGAATTTGTATCATCAACTCGATTAACTTTAAGAAAAATAAACAAGACTGCCTATGTTTTCCTTATACAGAGATGTAAAATACACATGTCTGGTAGGAATCTAAAATGGTTCAGACACTGTGGAAAGCAGTTGGTGGTGCCTCATATACACATAGAAAGACTCTCAGTCCCGATGCATAGCAACAAAAATAGCCTTGCACACAGAGAAGGTGGCCTTGCTTCAGTCTCCCAGACTGTTAGTAATTCATTACCCACAGAGAAGGGTGTTCTTGGATTTAGCCATTCTATTCTTATTCGCTTACAATTTTTACCATGGATAGATGTTTATTTTCATGAACTATTTTCTACATCTGCTGAAGTGACTATATATTTTTTTCTTTAGTTAATTTGTTGAATTACATTGATGGATGAGAAATGACATACCAAACTTAAATCCATGCATTGAGCCCCTCTTAGATACGTACATTATCTTTTTAAAATATCAGTATTTTACATTATCAGTAAATTATGTATATTTGTGATATGTATTCATTTATATGGCAGTGAATTATGTACTTTTATGATATATTGTTCTGTAATGTTTTATCTGATGTTGTTCACTTCAAAAAAGAAACGGAAATGTTGGCTTCTATTGTCCTGTTATGGCAAATTTATGTAACATTAGAATTATATCTTCTCTAATGTGTCATCTACATAGGGTACAAGGCTATAATTATTGATAAGGCCTTCCTGAAATTTTGATGATAGCATTAGGGAAATAAACACCAAGTGTAGTAAATTACTCCTAGATGTTTCTTCTTTCAAATCCATAAGAGCAAGATTGTTTTCATTATGTTATGTTGGGCTTTAACCTTGTGTTTAGAAAGCAGATTTTGTTTCATTAGCAAGATTGAGCTTCAGCCCTGGCTGGTGTAACTCAGTGGATTGAGCGCGGGCTGGGAACCAAAGAGTCACCAGTTCGATTCCCAGTCAGGGCACATGCCTCAGTTGCAGGCCAGATCCCCAGTGAGGGCCATGTGAGAAGCAACCATACATTGCTGTTTCTCTCCCTCTCTTTCTCACTCCAATCCCCTCTCTCTAAAAATAAACAAATAAAATCTTTTTTAAAAAGTCTTAAAAAAAAAAGAAAAACTGGCCTTCAGCTCACCTAAACTATGTATCCAGGCAGCAACAGGCAGGAAACACGGAGCACTCATGTAGGAGCTCCACAGCCCTTTCTCCTAACTGCCCACCTGAATCTCCTTCTCTTTCAGGGCCCATCTTTTTCTAACAGGATGAATATTAGGAGGGACCAGTTATGCAATAGAAAATTTCACCTACCACCATGGATATTCATATTGTAGGACAATTGTCCAGAATTAGCAGATTCCTGAAGTCTCATTTATTATTAAAAATGGTTTGAACATGCATATTTACCTAATGTGGTCTACAATCAACTTGTCACATTTTCTGTCTTAAGTGACTATTAATTCTACACAGTCTTCCTTTAATCTTATTACTTACTTTACCAAAAACCTTGCCACAGCTCTACTGAAATAAACCCATCCCAATTACCACCAAGAACTAAAAGTAGGAAGAGTATAATCCATACACTAAAGAGCCCATCACAAGCACTTTGTCAGAACCCTCATTAAAATCACTTCTATTAACAAGCATACATTCACTTTGTCATTTAAAATGTGTACCTTCAGATTAAATTTATAATTTTGAAGTTTTTGGATATTTTCTACATTATGTTTGTGTAAATAAATGTTCACTCAAAAACATTTCCAGTATAACTAATGATCTTTTCTAAAGAAAATTACAGCAATCCAGAGTGTTCTTTCAACTTTTTTTGTTTTCTCTCTAAGACAGACACCTAATTCAAGTTTCAGAGTTGTAATTTTCCTAATTTCTATCACTCATGTGATTTTAAAGATTAGGATCTTAAATGCAAGGATTTATAGCATCTATCAATATGGTTCACTTTATACTGTGTTCCATCTCCTAAATACATATACTCTGTTATTACATATTTTTATTAATATACACAGCCTATTAAAGTTTTATTGACAGGAACATTTGGTTGTGGGTGTATGACACCTGATTCACAGAAAATTGAAAATTAAATAAATCACATAAATGTGTTATTATATTTCCTGGATTATTGAAAATATTGTTCTGTATTGCTAACCAAGCACATAAATAGGTTACATGACAAAGTTTGACAGCAATTTATGCTGATAAAAATTAGAATTTCTTTTATCTAGAAATAAAACATTCATGATTTGGGTGAAACCGGTAACATAATTCACAGCCTGCAGTTACACAGGAAACACGATACTTAGAAATTTACCCAGACTTTCTCTGTCCTATCAGACATTGACCATGATCAGGAAGCAACTACAGCAAAGAGTCATTTAGTTAAGTTAATCCAGGGGCTTCCTCATTAGAGAAAAGTCTGTCAAACTACAACAGTCATATCATATTTATCTGAAATATGGAAAAGGGTTATTTTCATGAACTAAACCTGACCATAAATTTAGATATACTGAAATATCGAGAAATCCTCATTTTTCCTCTCTGCCTATGCACATTGTCAAGTAACATTTCAGTTCTACATGAGGCAGGTGTACTTTGTGCTCAGCTCTGTGATTTGCATTGGCTAACAGAAAGTTAACAGTCATAAGATAAAAGGGAGCTTGAACTATCTTTGGTCATAGCACATTTTTTCTATCTTGTGACTAAACTACTGACAATGCAAGAAATACTGTGCCTAGTCCAATGGCACACAGAGCACAGCTACTCTGTAACCTTGCAGTTCTACAGAGCGGAGTTGAATTTGCCAGGTTAGCCGAGAAGCTCTAGCTGATATTAGTAGGGCTTCCCATTGAATCCACCAATGAAAAAATTGCCATACATACTTACTGAAATTGTATGTTATTTTTTTATTATGCAGCAATGGGTCTATACAACTCAAGACTGGCATGAATGATAATTTTAGATTTCATTATACCTATTTTGAAGTGTACAATTATTAGTTATTTTTTGATGTTTGTACACAAACAGCAAATAAAATTTATATTAATAAGTACAATTTAACAAAATAGTAATCTGCATTTAGAAATAATGGGGCAAGCTTATGCCTTCTTTCTTTCTTTCTTTTCATTACATTTATTGTAATTGCATTTAATGAGCAATCTTGACAGTCAGATTTAAAGGGGTTTTTTCTTTGTTTTATTTTTAACAATATTTTATTTATTTTTAATTGTTCAAGTACAGTTTCTGCCTTTTTCCCCCACCCCACCCCAACCTCCAACACTCCCGACGTTCCTCCCACCTCCCCACCCCCTGTTATTGTCCATGTGTCCACTAAATTGCTTCCGCAAGCCCTTCACCCTTTTCCCCTAAAATTCCCTCCCCTCTTCCCACTGGTCACCATCAGCCTGCT
>PVJI01034656.1:0-10291 GCA_004026765.1 Micronycteris hirsuta | reverse complement strand
TAACTGGATCATAACCAACAAAAGCAGAAAGCAAGCAAAACATAACCAGAGACACTGAAATTAAGAACAGTCTAACAATAGATAGGGGAGGGGGGGAGGGGACAATGGGGAGAATCACTGTAGAGGACACATGGACAGAACTAAGAGGGAGGAGGGAGGTTGGGGGGGTGGGATGGGAGGGGAAGGGAGGGGGGAGGGGAGAGGCTGCAAATAACTGTAATTAAACAAAAAAAAATTAAAAAAAAGGTCAAGAGTTGCTAGAAAAACAGTTTTACAACATAAAATGGCACTCTTTAAAACAATTTTACTACAATTTTTGTTTCTCAGTATATTAATGTTTTGCCATTTAGGAATTCAATTATCAATAAATAAAATGATATATATTTTTAACTTTTAAATAAATATTTTATTGGGCAATATTTATAAAGTCTCCCTGATTACATTGTCATGTGTATGTTATTTTTGTTACTTGAAATTAAGCAATGTCTAGCTCATTCAGTAAGACAGTTAGTAAAAACATTATAAATTGAAACCAGCCTCATAATTCTTAAAAATACTTATTTATATGTTAAAATACATAATTGAATGACCTAATTAGGTACATTTGTAGAGTTTCCTATCTTTAAAATATACTAAGTATATTTTATGAATATAGCTAATAATGACTGTGGTATATAAGTTTTCCTTGGTCATAAAAATATATAATTCATCTTAATTCTGTCTTATTTTTATAAAGGAAAGAATGATTTGTTACGATTTGTGTGGTGATCATTTTTTAAAAAACTTTGGGACACTGCAAAATTATCTAATACAGTTGCATAGAAAATGCAATCCTTTGGTCCAAACCTTAAATAATGCATTATAAACATACATCCCTAATCTCTCAATAATTAGGGGTTTCAATATTTCTTAAAACTTTTCTGAAGCAGTCTGAAAATGAAATGGCAGTTGAACATTTGAATAAAGCAAAGATACAAAGAAATGTACAGGTAAAATAAAACAGAATTATAAATATATTAAAGATTTGAGCTTATAAAATAAATCTACCAGAGATCAAAACACAAAGTTACTAAACAAAGAAAGACATTGTCAAGGTGACTCAATTCTTTAACTTGGTGTGGCATGAAAAACAGTTGAAACTACAGAAGATACTTGTAAGAAAGATACAAACTTAAGAGAAGAACTTCGCCTGGATGCTTATAAGCTATAAAACATCTTGGAAAGAAAAATGTAAACCCCTTGTTCTTACTGGCAGGTTTCTAATTAGTTGTAAACTCTAGGGAAAGATCTTGGTGTCATTGTAGCTTGATGACAACATTTCCTCAAAATTCTTCACATTTCAAATCTCATTACAAGCCTAACATATTTTTCTGCTCTGCATTAACCATGTTTCCAGCTTCTGTAAACGCCATTCTTTAACAGTTCCCTACATGCAAATACTGAACAACTCAATAGCATGCCTGAATCACCCCACCTCGGCATCTTGCTCTTCTGCCTTCTCCCAGGTATGCTTTTTAAATACAAACCCGCACTCCAGCCACCTCTTTGTCATCAGACTTTCACACTGAGGTAATAATTTTCATCTGTTATGTCTAATTTTTGGTGAATTTTCTTTATACATAGAAGATTTGCATCCCATTTCATTTTTATCTTATTACTTATTTATAATATTACTCAGTGCTTATTTTGTTTTTCTACTCAATTTTGAATGAGTGAGATCTTCAGACAGCTACCAACACATGATTCTTTTGGAATCAGGAGGGATCAAAATAGTCTCTGGAATCATAGCTCAAGGGTACCTTACTTTCTTGCTACTGAAATGGGCTCTTGCATTATTATAATGTGCAACCACTTTGTGTAGCTTCATCTCTTCTGACTGATAACATACCTACTCAGGAGATCTGGTATAGCCACATTGCTTCAAAAGCCATTGTCATCAGAGAATATGTCATACTTTTCTAGGTGGCTTTCTCATCTTTAGATAGTGTATTTGGTATCACACATTCTGAAAGATCTCTTTTAGTTTGTTCATGTTGCTATAACAAAAATACCATGAATTAGGTGGCTAAACAACAGAAGTTAATTTCTCACGGTTCTGGAGGCTGGCAAGTCCAAGATCAAGGTGCCAGCAGGTGCAGTGTCTGGTGAGGGCCCACTTCCTAGATGGTCTGCTTCACTCTGTGTTTTCCCATGGTGGAAGGAAAGAGAGAGCACTCTGGGGTCCTTTTTTAAGGGCACTAATCACATTCATAAAGGTCTCATCCTCTTTACCTAATCATCCCCACACACTCCATCTCCAATACCATCCCACTGAGGGTTAGGTTTCAACATATGAATGAGAGAGGGGCACAAACATTCAGTCCATAGCACCAAGGTTGGGTCACTCTGAGTATTCCCATGCCTTGTTTATCTACTCAGTCTCTTGGTTTTGCCCATCTGCCTTTCTACTTAGAGGGAATATGCATTATCAATTTCTGTGATTGCTATTTACTCTCTATACCTCATTTTTTTGTTCACCTGTTATATGTGAATAATAATAGTAGCTCATGGGTTTTTATGAGGTTTTAATAAATATTTGCAAATCGCTTAGACTAATACTGGGAACATAATAAGCAACTATTTAAGCATTTCTTACATTAAAGCAAACGAACAGATGTACCTCCTGCAGGCCCCTTCCTCACCTGGTCTTCTTGGCGGGAACACCAGTGCCTGTCACTAGGAGTTTCCTGGTGTCAGAAAGTTTACCAGTACTCACATGTTATTTGGAATTCACATGTTTTTTCTGACTCCTAGTTTCACTAAAAACACACTTTGAGTTTTTTCCCTAGTGTTAAAATCTGTTTGTCTCTCTGAAAAAAAAAAAAACAGTGGGGATATTTATGCAGCCACATTCCTCCAGAAAAGTCACTTACAACTTGGGAATCATTTGTGGTGTTTCTTTTACTTAGGATTGAACTCCTATGCCGCTGCAGGAAGAGGCTCTCGGTCCCCAGAATTACATGCGTTTTCTTCTCCGTGTCGCGATTCAAACTGATCCCCAGCTCACGTCCTCTTGGCCAAAGCATTTGTGGTTTCAGCTTCTTGAAGTCAGAACCTTATTCCTCTCCTCTCCCCGTTGGGCACGGTTTCAGATCAAAGCCAACCCCAGCCAGTCGATGTTGACCTTGGAGGGAGAGGACGTGGGGGAGGTGGAGAAGGCCCTGCAGCAGGTCGCCTACCTAGCCCTGGATAGGAATGGAATGTGTTATTTGTTATTTGTTTTTTCCTTCCATGCATCATAAGGTATACTTTGAGGAACTGGCTAAATTGTTCTTGTATAAATATTAAAGGAGTTAAATATGAGAAAGAATGCAAAAATATTTTCAAATGTTAGACAGAATAAATAAATCTTTCCTATTATGAAGATCTGTTTGTCGTAGGCTTGGTGCTCTTAGCAACACACCCAGACCCCCTTGTCTGTGTCCTGGGGCAAAATCTGAATCACAGACTTGCTGTCCCTGTGAGCACACACAAACTGACCCAGTGGTCTAAAGCAAAATAATGTAATGTAATACAATTTATTTGTTTTGTTAAAATGACTTTTTTCCTCTATGAGAACAAAAAATAATTTCTCTGATACCCAGGTAACAATAATGACATATTTTTCCTTCAAATTAATTTTAGCAGCTCAGTGGGAACACAGCAGAAAACAGTGCGAAAAATAACGGAAAGGTGTTAGGCTCATTTGCACACACCCACACACTGAAAGTGCAAAAACTATAAATTCGTAAAATTATTAAAAAGGGTGAGACTGTAAGCCTTTTGAAAAGAAAATAACAAAACTTCATCTACAAACTTAATTTTCTTATGATTCTGACAGGAATTTATAATGTTCTGGGGTTTTTGTTCTGTGAAGCAGGAAAGAATGAATTCCTCTTTACTTAAAATATTTTATTTATTTATTTTTAGAGAGAGGGGAAGGGAGGGAGAAAGAGAGGGAGAGGAACATCAATGTGTGGTTGCCTCTCACGTGGCTCCCTACTGGGGACCTGGCCGGCAACCCAGGCATGTGCCCTGGCTGGGAATTGAACCAGGACCCTTTGGTTCCCAGCCCATGCTCAATCCTCTGAGCTACACCAGCCAGGGTGAATTCCTCTTTATTTAAATCAAAAAAATTTTAACAGGGGCTGGGGTACTCATTTTTAATGATGAAAAGGGCCTCCAAATTTTCTTTGCACCTAAAGGAATGATTATGCAGATTAAAGCCCCAATATCACCTCAATTGCTAAGAAAGCCTAGATTAAGGACACAGCCTTACCCTCCAGCAAAAAATCCGGAAGAACTTGCACCAGGAAAATTTGGAGTTTATAGAAATACTTACCCCAGTGACCACCTCCCTGATTTAGCATATAAAAGTAGGAAGAACAATTCTCAAACTACATCCTTAGGACTTTTGATAGCTTAAGTCCACTTAAACAGCAACCTGGCACAAATCTCTACTGCTTACCAATCAAATAATAAATTCTGTTCCCAGAGGATGGAGAAAAAAAGGCAAAGACATGGAAATGTCCTTACCTACAGAAACTAGTGGAGTAAGAAGAAGGCACTCTCCATTGAACACAAGTTTCTTTCTTCCTTTCTTGTGTTTTTAACAAACCATAAGGATGGTTTTGTAGGAGTGAGTGAAGGCCACCCAACTGGAAAGAGTCCATTTTTCAGAGTTTGCCAGCCACCCTCACTTGCATTTTGCAGAAACTTGAAGACAACCACGGGAGTGGGAAAGTTTTATAGTGGAAAAAAAGGGGTAAGCTTTAGGTATGTTCTGACTGAAGGTTGTTGGAATTGAGTGGTGGGAGCAGGCTCGTTAGAGGCAGGTCAGCTCATGTGGTAGGTTTGGGAACATCATTGGCTTTTTCCAGTCGGCCATATGTTGAAAGGAGGGCAACAGATGCGGGAGGTGGTAGTCATTCACCAGGTCTTAGCTGTTCGGGTTAGATTGCAGCAGTGACTGTGGCTTATCCGCCTGCATTTTCAGCTGGACCAGAGTTCCATTGCCATATATGGCATGGCTATGATTGTCTGTTTGTATATTCAGTCTCTGGATATTGATAAAAATGTTGATACTGATAAAATTTATCCATTTGAAAAATTTATCAAACGTTTTAATAAAAATACAAGGCATATTGAAAATATAATACTTGTTTCTGTTTCCTTTTGGAAAAAAAATTACAGAGCTGGGTCCATCTACATATGCTGAAAATAAAACCTACATAAAAAAATAAACAACCATGCACATATAAAGTCTGATATATATTTTCTCTAAAATAAAATTATACAATGTTATCATAAGAATTATTTAACATAAAATTGTCTAAACTGACAGAGCTCCAATAAATTTTTACAGCAATTAAATAAGAAACCTTATTCTTTATATTCCTATTGATTCAATTTGAAAAATTGGTATCTTAGATCTTTGTCTAGGTCTATGTAGTGTTCCACTGGCAGTCTTAATCCGGTCTTAATCAAGGCAATCAACTAATGATCAACAGATGACAAATGGCTTTTGATTTCCAGAATTCTGCCTTTCTGTCCTGTTAAAATAAAACTGAGTTTCATAATTTTTCCTAATTCTTAGAAAAAAATTTTAAATTCTCTTCTATCTCATCTGGTCATGAAAACCATATGGATGTTACTTTCAATTTGTTCTATACTTATTTATATTGTGACAAAATTTGTTTCCATTTTTTGTTTCCTTTATAACGCTGTTTATTTTTGCAATGTACACAATTTAGTACCCTTTTAATTCACAGAAGGGGTAAACCCATTAAATTCATTAAAACTACTTTTGTAAAGTTTTACAGTGATTAACCATTTGTAAAATGCAGCGAGTATTAATTTTTTCATGACTTACTTGATCTCTGTGTTGACTACATCTTTCTTTATAGAACTCTTTCCTTCCTTGAGTTTCATATATGAAAATGTATGCTAGCTTCATTCTATGATAGAAAATGGATTCTATGTTTTCACTTTGTAGGAAGAGGGTTAGGCAGAATGACTAGAGTTCTAGTGAAATGACTCAATTTGCGTTTATTGGCTGTTACCCCCAAAAAGCCAGAATCTAGATAATGACTCCAATGGGTAGGATGGAAATGGCAGTGTGACTGAATACTAAGTAAGAGAGAAAGGGTAGAAAGAGAAAAAGGATAGACAAAGCTAAAAAGATCCCATTTACTTCTAAGTCTTTTATTCTGTTTCCTTTGTCTTTTTCTTATTTTTTCTGTTTCTTTTGATAATAATCTCCCTATCTACCTTTTCTTTACTGTTCTCTGCCTCCTGGTTTTCCACGCCTTCCTCACCCAAATTTTCTTCTCACATTTTCTCAGGAAAACTGGGTTCTGTCTTAGACAATAAAATTATATTATTGTATTTCAAGCTCAATTGCTTCCAAGTTACATAAATGTCCCTGAGGGAAAAACCTGCAGTTATAGTTCCTTAATCTCCTAATCACTTTTGATTCTGACTAACACAGGAGATTTAACAAGTAATGAAGAAACTGCAACAGAATATATATCTCTGAGAAAGACTTGATTAATAGGTCTGACATTTTCTATGGAAAGCATAAACTGATTATTTTCATTAAGCTGTGGGTATATGTTCAACACATACATTTTCAGTTACCTGAGCTAAGACCAAAATTAACATATAGCTTTGTGACATGCTGGACACACACGAAGAATGGTGTATGACATATGATGTGCAAACAAGCCACAATTGCTTTGTAGATAGGAAGACACTTAGAGTTGCTTCTGGTCTATGCCTCTTGTTTGGAAACTTATCTTGATTAACTTTTTACTCCTAAAATTTTCAACACTTACATAAATGTCCAAGAATTACATTAATGCACTTGGATTCTAGTGAATCCAAGCTTTCCTGTACTTTGCATCTGTCTCCTAAAAATGTAAAAGAAATAATCGTATTTCATTTCTGTCATAAAAAGAACATATCAATCTACTCCTACTTTCCTACCTTGATGGAGACTTGGAGATGGTCTTTGTGGATGATGAATATATTTCCCTTTAAGAAGGAAAAACTATCCTGAAAGGAATTGCAATGTTTTTAAGGAAATACTTGTCATCGGCAGACATAAAAATCGTAGAGAAATAATTCTTGAAAAAGGCAAATCTAAATATTGGAGCACTTCCATTTTATTTTCTTGGTTTACTCAATATATGCCATCTTCTTATGTTACTCTATGTGTAATTGTGCCAGAGCTAATTCGATTTTTGTCTAAGAACATAAAATTTTTAGGAAAAACTTTCCCTAAAATCACCAGATGCTCCATTTAATCAAATTTAAAATGGCAGTTAGGGTACCTATGCTTCATTGTAGCATTTAGTAGAAACTGTGCAACTTATGTATACTATCCTTTTAACCTACTGTATCACTTCTTCTCAGTAAACTCAAGGTGATAAAATTAAGTCACGAACACTCCTGTCACTAAGAACCCCCCCAAGGGAGCTGGTAAGCAGTGTTTTGAACCACACTTTTATTCTGTTCTGGTTCTGTTAAGCTACTTCCCCTGATTGTCGAGTGTGTCTGTCTTCTACACACGATCAGGTTGCAGTTTGCCTGGCTTCAACCTAATACGGTGCCCTCAAAGAGCTAGTGCAGGTGTTTCTACCACACTGGCCCTTCTCGGATCTAGCCTCCATCCTTTCCGGGATCAAAGCAAGGAACTCAAATACCCATAAAGGAAAATTTCAAAGAAAGACCAACTATAATACATACAAGAAAACATGATTATATAAATTGAGCGTCCTTCTGCTCAAAACATTGGCCTTAAAATTTCTTCAGTCATAGATCTTTAAAAGCTACTTCCCTGTAATAATGATAATAATGCATTACTGATACCTGTTATGATTCAGTTTAAGAATCTTTGTGTTAATGGCTACTTTGAATATTGTATTTGAAGGAAATAGATGAACTAATATTGTGAAAGAATAAAAAGGAGACACTTCAGCCCCTCAGCAAGCCATCCTATTTAGAGTACATGCTGTTGCCTTCTATTACATTGGGATTCTAGAGAGCTCAAGGCATTATTTGATATCCCACTGATGAGGAAAATTTGCACAGGAGTGACCAGGAGAAAAATGGGTGGGGGAAGCCTACTTAAGCAAGGTATTCTAAATCAAACTTTGGAGCCAGTTTGCCTGGCATTGTCTTGTCTAATTATGTGGTCTTTGCAAAATAATTCACCTGTTTCCACTCTGTTTTCTTATCCGCAAAATGAATATAGGAGTCTCAGCTTCCCATTGTCATGGAATGAAATGTTCAGCACCTAGTATAAAAATCTTCCATTTTTTTTTGGTTGAGGCAAATCCTTTTAGGAATGTATAATTCTATAAGCATAATAATAAAAAAGGAATGACTGCACAGTTTATGAGATTTGTCAGGATTTTTTTTTCTGCCACTGCTTCAAGGGTAAAGCACTCTGAAAGGTACATATGGCATCACAAGAAATGTTTCACACACTACACAAATACTGAGAGTGCACTATGATTCCTATGAAGTATATCCAGACTGAGATGAAAGTTGTCCATTAACACGCTTGCATTTTGAAACAATTGTACTGTGGGCAAAAAAAAAAAAAAAAAAATAGAGGAATTTTGCCCAGAAATTACCAGGATATTATACTTTCATTGGTCATATTAATCAAATAACTCTTAAGGATGTAGTAAAGTGTAGTAGAAAACACCAAGATTGGGATCCCTGAGTTGGAATAATGACTGATTCCTGATTAACTAATTCTACTTATTCATTCATTCATTTATTCATTCATTCCTTTATTTGAGCCAGTCACTAATCCTCTACAAGTCTCACTTTTCTAATTGGCAAAAGGTGAAAGTCAATACCGTCTTTGGGCTTTGTGATTTTCAAAAACAAGGGTATGTTAAAATGTTGTTTCCAGCTATGAACGTATTGAAAAGTAAAACATGATGAAATGCCAAGGGGAACAGCTAGTTTCCATAGCCTATTGGTTCATGATTCTCCTCAACAATTTTAGCTATAAAATAATTCTATTTAAATTTTCACACTAATCTGATACAGAAAACTAAGGCAATGCAACTTTTGTGTTGTGACTGGATACATGAACCATAAAGGTTCTGTGCTGTTTGTTCTAGTGAGTCCACTACCAAAGGTCACTAAAGGTTCTGAAACTCAACTCCAGTGTGTGGGTGTGTGACTTCCTCCACACCCCCAAGCCATCTCAGACACCACCTGCGTGTCATAAAATTCAACTCTATTTAGACTATTTATTTATTTATTTATTTATGCGGAGACAGCATTAGATTCTATAGGTTAAGAGTTCAGTCGCACAGGACTGATCCCTCATACACACATCAGATGACAGTCTCCAGCCCAGGTTGTTACCTGTGCTTGCAACCAACTGGTGAAATCAAATACATTGGATATACGCCTTATAAATTTTACTTTGACAACAATGCAAACAATTTCCTTTTATAATACAACAATTTCCCTGCTGAGTTGACATATATACATCTTTTCTGGAGAGAGCACAGTCGTTTCAGTTAAAAAAGATTAATGATATTTTGAAGTTGATGTGTATTATTTCCCTCTCCTGGCTCAGTTTCCTAAGATAATTCCAAGATATCTCCCTAGAACAGTGTGTGCTTTTTGTTTGTATGTATGTTTGTTTTATCTGAAAGACATCCGTTAGTCACTTTTTTTTGTCCTGAAGATCTATTATTGGAAGAAATATCTGAGGTGCATAATTGGAACGGTAGACTCTTTTCATCTTTCTTTGATATTAATAGAAACAGACTCGCAATACAAAAGTCATTCTTGAAGTACTGTGTAGTATAAAATGTGATCAAATCAACCACCCACATCACTGACTTCTGTGGAAAATGTAACATAGATATAATATATTATACTCTGAAGTTTTCATATAGTATCACAAAAAATGTTTTACAGCCTAAACAAGTACTGAGGCCCCACTGTGATTTCCTATAAAATATATTCAGATGGAGCTGAAAGTGATCCATTAACATGCTTGAAGAAAGTTTTTTTCTGCATAATACAAAGACATTCAGCTTGACATTCTCCTATGGTATATGTTAAAGACGTTTTTAAAAGGCAGAAAACAGTCACTTAATAACAGAACATGTTCTCATCAACATATTTTCCTAAGTTATCTTCCTTGTGTTACTTTGTACTTTGTACTTCATTCATCTGCCATACAATTTACTCTGTTAAATTCTAAATACCATATGTATTTAAAGACTTTTTT
>PVJI01034655.1:0-10292 GCA_004026765.1 Micronycteris hirsuta | reverse complement strand
CCTACAAAGGAGTTCCCATAAGACTGTCAGCTGACTTTTCCAAAGAAACCTTGCAGGCAAGAAGGGGCTGGAAAGATGTATCTGAAGTCATGAAAGGCAAGGACCTACATCTAAGATGACTCTATCCAGCAAAGCTACCATTTAGAATGGAAGGGCAGATAAAGTGCTTCCCCGATAAGGTCAAGTTCAAGGAGTTCATCATCACCAAGCCCTTATTATATGAAATGTTAAAGGGACTCATCTAAGTCAAAGATGATCAAAAATATGAACAGTAAAATGACAACAAACTCACAACCATCAACAACCAAACTTAAAAAACAAAAACAAAAACAAACTAAGCAAACAACTAGAACAGGAACGGAATCACAGAAATGGAGGTCACATGGAGGTTATCAGTGGGGAAGGGGAGGGAGGGAATGGGGGAACAGGTACAGGGAATAAGAAGCATAAATGGTAGGTAGAAAATAGACCGGGGGAGGGTAAGAATAGTGTAGGAAATGGAGAAGCCAAAGAAATTGTATGTACAACCCACGGACATGGACTAAGGGGGTGGAATGCGGGTGGGAGGGGGTGTGCAGGGCAGAGGGGAATAAAGAGTGGGGGGTGGGAAATGGGACAATTGTAATAGGATAATCAATAAAATATATTTAAAAATAAATAAATAAAACCATCCCCAAAGAGGGAATGGAGACTTACGGGGAATGACCTTCATAAGAGATAACGTAAATATAGAAGGTAAGCTGTTAACTGGAGAAAACCAAGAAGCTAAACCCAGAAGGTCACGATGAAACCTTGGGGCCCCAGGGAGCTGCAACACTACCTGTGACAGAATGGCATGAATGTCCCTGGCCATGGACACAGTCAGAGGGTCCCCCACGGAGCCCTGAGGGTAGAGGTTGAAACCAGCTCCCCATTCCCATCCTGTCCATCCCAGGGACCCCCCAGTACGCGGGGTGAGGGTTTCAATCACAGGCACATGCATCCCTGGATAAGAGAGTTTGGGGGTGGGGAGGCGGGAAGACCTTTGCTCATCCCTGGGAGGTCTTCTTGGAAAGGATTGGTGTCCTGAGGCCACTGTCCCAAGAAGGTGTCCCTCCCTGGAGTCGAGAGGTGCTGTAGCTATTTCAGCTTTGAGCTGGGTGGCCTGATAAGGAGTAATCCAGGTCCCTGAGTCCTTTGGGTCTTTCCAAGATCAGGTCAGGTTGTGACTTCTTTAAGACATTATCACCACTTCACATCATTTTGGAACAAGCCCCAGGGTTTGATGTTCTGTGGTAGGTGGGCTAGGACTCGCCCTGTGTGTCAACCCCTTGGCATCTGCTCTCTTCCTTCTGCCATGGACAGTCCGTGGTCATACCTGTCCCCTCGAAAAGGAAGTCCTGGAACAGGCTGTCACCTGCTGACCCTGATGACATAAAGTAACCTCACACCCAGGGCCAGCAAAAGCCCTAGCAAAGAGGGCCTTTCCCGAGGGCAGGGACACGGACTAATGAGGCTCATACATTATTCACAGCCCGGAGCCGCCCCGTCACACAGAAGCAGGCTCTCTGAGTCCAAGTGCATCTTCCCTGCACTCCCGTGTGGGCTCTAGGGCAGAGACCACGTGGTTCTCCCCACGTGGCCCCCTGGGAGCGCCTCCTTCCGCACTCAGCGCCATTAGGCATCTCAGCCGAGGGGCAGCCTGTATAAAGGGGGCCGCGCCCTGCGGCTCCCGGGTCCCTCCTCAGCCTCACTGGGGCTGTTGTCAGGATTGCGTCCCTACCAGCCGGGGTAACGGCCACACCTGGGAGGGCCTGCACCCTTGTCCCAGGCTTGCTGCCGGGACCACCAGGTGGCACAGGATTCCCAGCAGGTGAGAAGGTGGGACGGTGAGGAATCCGCATCACCCTGTCTGTGTTCTTCTGTCCCTGCCCGTCCTGCATGTCCCCCCTTCCTGTCCAGGGCACCCTCGCTCCCTGGGTGCTCCCTCGCCTGAGTCTCACCTTCTGAAGATCCATTGCTGAGACCATGGAAATTCACCCTGTGGGGCAGGGGCTGTCCAGTCCCTGAGGTGACAGCTGAGGAGTGAGTGCTGCGGGCGACCCTGGAACAGAGACCTGGTCTCGGTGGTTTCAGAGTAAAGACCTGGGGGCTCCTGTCCGTGACCCCTGGGAGGGTAACTGAGTAATCTCAGCACCCACTCCAACTGGCTTAATTTAAAATTTTTTTTATCCTTACCCAAGGGCATGTTTTACATTTCTATTTAGAGAGTCAGGAAGGGAGAGAGAGAAACATTGATGTGAGAGAGAGACACCGACTGGCTGCCTCCCACACACGCCCGGATCTGGGACCAGGAATCACACACCCAGACCAGGACGGAACCCACAACCCAGGTAGGTGCCCCGACTGGGGATCCCGCATGCAACCTCTCAGGTTCGGGACGACACCCCAACAGCTGAGCCTCACTGGCCAGGGCCCGGCCTCCTCACTGCTGGGGCCTGATGCTGCCCCTCCCCCTCCCTCGGAATAAGCCCCGCTGGGGGACGGTGCCATCCACACACCCGGCTCTGTGACCGTCACCCTGTGCACGCCAGCTTTCTCTTGTCCTTACAGAGGCACGGCTTTGGGACGTTGAAATATTATCGGGGGGGGGAAACATAGAAATGATGTGGTGTATTTCTGATGCACATTCTCATTGGCTGGTATCACCCCAAAGGGGCAAAAGTTGGTTTTGTAGGAGGAGGGCCCAAACTGACTCTTTTCTCTACATGAAGGAGATAACATGGAAACTCACAGCACACGCGTGGTACTCACATGTCCAATGAGAAGAATGGAAAGGGAGTCTGGAAAGGCTTCCTAGGGGGACACAATGACCATCCCCACCACCTGCACTGTCACCCCCACCACCACCTCCATCACCACCATCATCACCATCATCATCACCAACATCCATCATCATCATCAGGCTTAAAATGGTTGAGAAACATGCTTGAGACTCAATTCCCAAGTGATCGTGACCGCAGGGGGACCCTCTGTACACACGTCCCTCTTAGGTTCCCGCAGGGTCCACTGGGTCCCGTCTGTTGGCTCCTCCCCTGGGATGTGGGCTGTGACGCTCTCCTGAAGAAGGTTCCAGAGGTCTCAGGGCCATCTCCCTCTGTTGGAGCTGTAGAGTGGCCGCCCCCCGAGGTGAGTCTGGTGCTCATACCCCCTCATGTCTGTCTGTCACTGAGAGTCACCACGCACCCATGGGGAAATGGCATTTTAGTGATAAATCAAGACGCTGCGTTGCTCTGCTCCGTCAGGGAGCGGACTTGTGCAGGAGCGGCTGCGACCAGGGTCCCTCCTGGGCTCCCTTCCCATGTCACCCGCCCTCGGGGCCCCTCAGTCTCTCCCAGGGGCCACCTGGGGGCCATGTGCTGACCCATCACCTTTCCAGTGCAGGGGACGCTTCCACTGCGTCCACTTTCTTGTCACTGAGAGTGAGGACGGGCTCCCCACCCAGTGTGTCCATCCCACGTCCCCGATGGTCCTGTGTCCTCCCAATGTGCATGTGCTTCACCACCTGGCCCTGTCCCCAGGGAGGGTCTGGGGGGTGGCCCTGTGCTCAGGCCCGAGTGGGACGTCACTGTCGTTGCCTCATTGCACTGAACCCGCTCCTCGGGCATCACTTCCTTTCTTCCTGGTCACGTCCCCAGAGACGCAGCCCCTGTTCTTCCTGTTTCCAAGTCAACCTCTCACAGCTGTGCGACACCCCCCATAGGACCGCTGTCCCTGCCACAGGATGTGGGGGCCACCGGGGAGGTCATGACCAGGGGTTAAGGTTCCTGGGCCCGCCACGGCCACCTTCCCTGTCCCCTTGCGTGTTTCCATGTTCACCTGTCCCATCGTCTGTGTCTCGAGACACCGTGTCCGTGACTGTGGGGCGTGACGGCTCCTCTGCTCTGGGACATCATTTGGCACCACGGGCCTGTCACGTAAAGGTTCCCACAACTTAATTTTAGAAAGAACACAGGGCATGAAGGGAGGGAGGCAGGACGAGCTGGGGTCACGCTCCCGTCTTCTCACGGGTCCTGCGTGTGTGAATCTTTCCTTCACAGAAGGTCCTTGTTCTGCTCACGTCCTCGGACGCAGCCGTGGGCACCATGGGCAACTCTTCCATGTACGACCACGACTACAACAGCATTTCTGATCCTGAGACAACCTGGGCTGTGAAGGTCGTGTCTCCTCTCGGCCTCTTCATCTGCTTCGGGGGGCTGGTGGGCAACGGCCTCTTTCTCGGCCTCCTCGGGCTCTCGGTCAAGTGGGGGGACTTCACCGTCTTTATCTTCCATCTGTCGGTGGCTGACTTCCTCTACCTCTCCAGTCAGACTGTGTTGTTCATGGAAACAATATTATTTACCTTTCATGGCATCAGCTTTGATGTGAGGTACGTGCTTGCACTCACAAGCATTTCCTACACGGTGGGGCTGTGTGTGCTGACCGCCATCAGTGTCTGGCGCTGCCTGTCCGTCCTGCGCCCCATCTGGTGCCGACTGCACGCGCCCGCCGTGCTATGCGCCCTGATCTGGGTCCTGTCCATCTCGGTGAACGTACACCTTTACCTGGTCTGCAGGGTACACAAGTTTGTTATCATGCCTTCTTGTGATGGGTACGTGTTAATATGTTCTATGTTTTTCTGTGTTCTCTTCTCAGTAACAGTCCTGTGCATTCTGATTGTGCTGTTCAAGATCAGGAGCACCAGCCGGCTCCGTCCTCCCCTCAAGCTGTACGTCACCGTGCTGCTGACGGTCCTCTTTCTCCTGTGTGCCTTCCCCCTGGGCATTTACGTGTTCTTCTTGCGTTCTACTCGGTCGTTCTATTTGTCTGACCTGCTGCTCCTGCTCGCTTGCGTGAACAGCAGCGCCAAACCCCTCGTCTACTACTTTGTAGGGAGGATCGGGGGGCACGGGCGAGGGGAAAACTTCCGGGAGGTGTTTCAGAAGACTCTGGGGGACGAGTCAGCCCTGAGAAGGGGCAGTTCCACGGGGGCATCAACAGTGCAGTGTCAGGAAGGAGGAGGGAACAGTCAGGGCCTGTGAGGTGACTCAACTCTACTCAGCAGGGCTCTGCCCCTCCCCCTCCCAGCACAGGAACCGCCTTCCAATCCCCTGGGACCTGACGCTGCGGCTCCTGGTCCCGGGTGAGCCCGTCCCATCTGGGTGGCCTTGCTCTCTGCTCCCTCCATCCTTGGGTGCTGTCTTCTCTATACAAGGAGGGCCCCCTAATGCATGACAAGGTAATAGGGTCCCCTGTCAGTGCGTGGAAAGCATGTGGATTCTGCACCCAGATGCTTGCCTGCTGCTTTGCTACAACCACCCCCAGGCCCTCCCGTAACAGCCCCCCTGGTGCTGAGGCTCCGCACTGGGAATAAAGACTCTGATGGAGTCCTCGTCCCCTCTGTTAGGGGTGACATGTGAGGTGACGGGAGAAGGAGAGGAGCAGCCGTCCAATGAGCCAGTGCTGAACGCTGGGGTCGGACACCAGCTGCCCCCACTCAGTCCTTCTGCTGGGAGTCACGGACGCGTTTCCTGCGTCACTGTGGAAATGCAGGGACTGCACACGGGGCAGAGGGTGTGGGCTGGGCCAGGCTGTGTATGATATCTGGGAACAACGCAAACTGGCCTTCCTGGACGTCGAATGCGGTTGTGTTCTGACTCCCTCTACTCTGACATGTCGGACACGGCTGTGTCCACGTGGGGCATCCAGAGGGGCTGGTGGAGGGGAGGGACGTTTGCCACGTGACATCTGTAAATGCTGACTGTCGAGTCTCTGTCTGACTGACAGAGATTCCCCTGGTGAGTCTGCTCCTTGGAGCCCATTTCTGAAATAAAGTCTAGAAAGAATCACCCTTCTCACCGGCTCTCTACCCTCCCTGGTCCTTGGGCTTTGGCCCGAACTCCCACATTCCTGAGCGTGGAGCTGGGTTGAGGGGGGGTCCAGAGACAGGAGACTCTGCTCTCAGGGAGGCCGCGTGAATGAAGGGCCCATGAAGGACCGTCCTCACATCAGGCCCTCGGGGACGTGCACACTCGTCATGTGGGCCCATCCCAGGAGCCGTGTCCTCTCCATAAGCTCAGTGTAGCGCCCCCTGTGGGAGTCTGCCGGAAACACCACAGCCAGAGCCTCAATGACAGACCCTCACTGTCCTTTCCTGGGGGCTGGAGTCCGAGGCCACGTGTCACAGGGCAGGTTCCTCCTGAGGCCTCTCTCCTGGGCATGCAGACGGCCGTCCCCTCCCTGTGTCCACACACGGCCATCCCTCTGAGTGTCTGTGTCCTGATCTCTTCTTAGAAGGACCAGCCAGTCTGGACTGGGCCCCACCCTGTGACCTCATGTCCAGCAGTCACCTGCAGAGACCCTGGGTCCTGACCAGGCTGTGCTCACAGGCACTGAGCGCTCAGGACCAGTCTCAGTCCGTCTCACTCAGTGAGAACGTCGGACTCCGTGACCGACGTTGGGGGTGAGGGTGGCGTGTGCAGAAACCTGTGAGGGGTGGACTCCAAGTCCCCAAAGTGCCTGCTTGTGACAGAAAATTCAGCAAGGAAAAATATCTCATGTCATTGAGTTCCCTTTGGAGCCCACCTCAAGGAACTGGACACCCAACAGCCAACCTGACTCTGAACCTCATGGCCTGTTCAGCCCCCACAGACGACCATGTCCCTCAGGCAGAAAGGGGCGTGGGGACATTCCAGCCCCAGGCGGTCCCAGGACGCACTGCGTGCACAAACATTTCCAGTAAATGTCCCCCGGCCTGGAAAGGCTCCCGCCCCTCCCTGCAGTGAGCCCGTGTCCGCCCACCCCTGGCCAGAGAGAAGTGAGGGTGCGGCTGTCCCGCTGGGACCAGTAATGGGACTGGTGAGAACAGGGGCCTCGGCCGTGAGTGGGGAGGAGGGACTGGCCACTCCACAGGCCTCGTGGTCACTCCCCTGAGACAGAGGCTGTGGGGGAGGCTGAGGGCCTCTTCTCATCTCTGTGGTTCAGAAGTGAGGGCTCCCGGCCCCACACCAGGGCCCTCAGCCCAGGTTCCAGTGCCGGGAAGGTAAGTCTCCATGACGTCTGGGTGTCAAAATAGGGGGACTGAGACTGTGGAAGACAGAAAGTGCTGGATTCCCAGGCAGGTCCTCCTAAAGGGTCATGCATGACTTACTCAGACTCCCCCCGCACCCAGCTCAGAGCCGGGGCTGCTCAGTGAAAGGTACCAGGGACACACGGGGAGGAACTGAAGTGTTTGGCATCAGGGCAGAGCTGGGGGACAGTTTTCTCCCAGACACGAGAGCTGGCAGAGGCCATTATTCCTTCACTGAGACCTCTCCTGATACAGCCAGCAGGCAGGTGCCGCATCTGAGACCCCACCCACCTGGCTCACACTGTTTGCCCCACTGCTGATCCCCTGAGGCCCTGCCCCTTCCTTCTGTCAGGCCCACCCAGCTGTTTCCACTGGGTTTTCCACATGAATGGCTTATCTTTGCCATGCTTCAGATTTTCCTAAATTTGCTCAAACAAGCAGCATCTGGCTTCAGCAAGGCCCATCCCTCTCATTAAATTGCCCCAGGCCCAGCACCAGCAGCAGCAGCCTTGGTTCACAGTTTGGCCTGGCCCGGGCAATTCTAAGCCCAGCACAGGAGGCAGCTGTCTGAAGACCACTCTGTAGCTCATGCTGTGTGACCCCAGAGAGGGCACAGGTGGTGGCTGACTGTGGACCTGCCAATAGCAATCAAGGCTCAACTACAAAGGAGGGGTACACGGCCCACAGAGGGGGTGAACCTTGGGCATGCCGCATAGGTGATAGGGGAGGCTGTGGCACTGGACCCCACAGGACACCTGCTACAGTAAGCCACTCTGTCAAGTCTGGGAGATGTTGCTGCTCCACCTAATGCACAAAAACAGGCACAGGAAGGCTGCCAAATGAGGAGACAAGAAACATGGCCCCAGAGAAAGAACAGAACAAAACTCTAGAAAAAGAGCTAACCAGAATGGAGATTAGCAATCAATCAGATGTAGAGTTCAAAACACTGGTTATAAGGATGCTCAAGGAACATAATGAGAGTATCAGTAGCATAAAAAAGCCCCAGGCAGAAATGAAGGATTCACTAATTGAAATAAAGAAGAATTTATAGGGAATCAACAGTAGAGTGGATGAATCTGAGAATTAAATTACTGATTTGGAATCTGAGGAAGCAAACAAAGTAAAATTGAAAAAAATTAAAAAGAACCAGTAAAGCACAAAAAAGAATGAAAAAAACTAATGAGAACAGCAAGAAGAAAAAGAATCAAAAATAATGGGGACAGTGCAAGGAGCCTCTGGGACAACTTTAAAAGAATCAACACTCGCCTCATTGGGTTGCCAGAAGGAGAGGATAATGAGCAAGAAGTTGGAAATCTCTTTGAATAGATAATGAAAGAAAACTTCCCTAACTTGTTGAAGGAAATAGACATGTAAGTCCAGGAAGCACAGAGAGTCCCAAACAAGATGTGTTACAGAACAGACAGGGGGTGCTGAACGATATGAAAGACCCCCGTTTTTTCCACTGGGGCTTTCTCCCCCTTGTCAGGTTTGCTTTGCCAAAAGCCAGATTAAATATGTAAAAGGAAAGGAATTATTATTTATTTAGAAGTTGTACAGACTAAAGTTCTTTAGAATACGCATAAACGTGCACAGTCCTTCCCTCTCCCTCTGCCCCGTCTGGGGTACCGTATCTCAAGCAGGCTCCCGGCACCATCCATGTGGCAAAAAGGAGCACTTCCAAAGCCACGTGGTCCTGACTCTCACCCAAGCCGAGTGGTCCCCACTTGCCAAAACCGCGTGGCCCCAACAAGACGCCCAAGCCAGGTGGTCCCATAAAGAGATGCCAAATGGCTGCCCCGCCTGGGTTTAAATCCCAGCGCCAATCTTCCTCTGCAGCCTCATTTCCGGCTCCGCCCACGATTGGCCACAGCTGCCAGCATTCAGGGCCGGTGTGGCCCTTTGGTGTGGAGCCAATCATCTCCAAGCTCTTCTGGACCCCATTACAAATCCCTCTTTGGGGGCCCCCCTCTTGGCTGCACCCTGTTACAAATCCCTCCTTTCAGATTTACAACCCCTTTATAATCATATAAAGGACAATGGACGAAGGTCTCATCTTCTTGTAACTACTTCCAGCTGGACATGGACGTCGTCCTACCTACCCAGGGGTAAGGGGTGCCCCGAAAGGGGGTGGTGCAGCACAGAGGGAGTCCTTCCTGTAAGGAGAAGGACCTTACAGAATCCAGGTCAGTTGGCTGTCACCAGGAAGTTGCAGGCTCGGTGTCCAAAGGTTGGTATTACTGGAGAGTTGACATCCTTGTCGTATTCTGAAGGTGACAGATTTGGAAGCACAAGTGAATCATAACCATTAGTTGACAAAGGCAGGGACTCAGGTAAAGAATAGATTATCTGGAGGAAGGTGTGCAAGGCATGTTACATTTATCTGAAACCCTTGTGGCCCACTATACTGAACTCGAGCTGAGGGGAATATGTTAGGATTTCCCTCCTTTCGTATTTCTGGGCCCTTTCTGTCCAAGCCTTTAGGACAGAAAAGGGAAAATCAGTTCTCATATGAAGCCCACAGACTGTCCCTACCCAACTACTTAGTTCAGTCAAACCGTTGAGTCTCAGGGGGCGATGATGAGGATGGGTCCTTAAGTGAGGCCTGTATTGCACCTACTCACTCAGGTAATGAGGTCATAGGCGTACGCCCCATGAAAACAGAAGGAAGAACACATGTTAATTTACACAAAAATCCCCAAACCAGTCTCTGTGCCTGTGAGACTGTCTTTTGGGAAGACATTCAGTTGCAAGGCCCTTGCTGCAATGACATCTAACAGTGGCAACTTGACAGGTCCTTCATGCCTGTAAATTGAACATCTGGTGATAATACAAACCCAGTTTCAACTTTCAAATGGAAAACAAACCTTCAAGAGAGTTAGCTGCGCCATTACGATGTCCAATACTGAGCATTGTGATTTTCCTTGAACCACAATTTTTCTCCCTAAGATCACCCTCATTGTTCTTAAAGGGACTACTTTGAGTCCAGCTTTGAATTTTGCCTGTTCGTTTGCATAAACACACCAAGAGCAGCCTGGATCACCCATGACCTTTAAGTCCGCCTTGCTGGCACTCACACAGGGAACCTTTAGACTGACTTCTCATTGCCCCTCGGGGCTCAGAAGCAGAGCCACACATCTGCCACCCAGTCACCTGCACCAGTTGCTTCATTCAAGTCCTTGAGGCTTCCTCTGTGCCTGCAGGTTCC
>PVJI01034654.1:0-10309 GCA_004026765.1 Micronycteris hirsuta | reverse complement strand
CAAGGCCTTGTCAGAAATATTCCAATTTATATAGAATGAGTGTTTGCATTTTCAACTACATTATCCATTAACAATGAATACAAGTATGAAACTGTATCCTCAAATGAAAAACAAAGGAAATCACTACAACAATATATTTAAGATTCTTAATATTCACTTGGTGTTTCTCGCATAACTCTAATGAAAATAAGCTAAATGAAAACACAATAGTCACAACACTATAACAATTTCAAAACACATATGTTCTGTGGTAGCATTTCAGTAGCTGTCAGTCAGTATATGTGTTGATACCAGCCTCTGACTAATTGATAATAATCTAACACCTGTGATCTGATAAATATTGAAGTAGTGCTAATGAAGGCAAAGAGAGATTTTCCACAAAGGCTGTTGGAGACAAAACTCCAGCATTAAAGACATATCAGAAATGCAAAATAAAAGCCCTGACAAGCACAGTAAGGTACACATGTAAGACGAGACTGAAGGAATACCTGCTGCCTTTTCTCCCACCTGCCCTTTCTATCCCCATTTAACTTAGTGGGCGATAAACACTGTGGACATTTGGGGAAGAAGTTGGTCAAAATCTCGTTGACAGAAAAGGGCATTAAGCATATAGGCATATTCTCTCTCCAGAATCTACATAGCTATGCTCCCAAACATGTTTGTTAAAGAATTTACTTTTATGAGTAACTTGAAGATTTATGAGGTAGACATGTGTTAAAGAGACAGGGTCACAAGCAAACATGAAAGTATTTAAAATATTGTTTATATGTACAATAATAAAAGACAATGAAAGAACATAAAAAATGGCTTTTGACATGTCTTAAATTCATTAAAAGTGGTTACTAAACAATACATTTCTGTGGTCTTTCCCTAGCTCACAAAGAAACTTGAGAATATCCTTTCCCCACAGTTATGGTCATGTATTTGTTTTGCTTTGCGTTGATGCAGTACTATCCATATACAAAGACATATAAAATCTGTTTGGTTCTCTATCCTATTTTTTTTTAAGATTTTATTTATTTATTTTTAGACAGAAGGGAATGGAGGGAGAAAGAGATGGGGAGAAATGTCAATGTGTGGTTGCATCTCACGTGGCCCCCTGGGGACCTGGCCTGCAACCCAGGCACATGGTCTGACTGGGAATCGAACCGGGGACCCTTTGGTTCACAGCCTGGGCTCAATCCACTGAGCTACACCAGCCAGGGCTCTATCTTATTTTTATATTTTAGGTTTTGTTTTTGTGTTACTAAATTGCAATTTTTGTTATGTTAGACCTTAAACCCTCACAAATGTGGAAATAACAGTAAAAGTATTTGCACATCAAATAATAAAAAATTTAAAAGGTTTACTTCATTAAACAAAGAGACCATTAGACTTAGGGGGCTCTAATGCTTTAATAGCCTATATAAGCAAACCAAAGCCTAAACCTGTAATGTTTCAAGGTCAAGAAATTGAAACCTCATAGATACAGAGAATGTTTTGATGGTTGCCAGATGAGAGGGGAATTGGGGGGATAGACAAAAAGGTGAAGGAATTAAAAAGTACAAATTGGTTGTTACAGAATAGTCAAAGAGATGTAAAGTACAGCACAGGGAATATAGTCAATAATATTCTAATAACTTGTATGGTGCCGGGTGCAAGATTTTTCGGAATGATCACTTAGTAACTCATGTAATGTCTAATCACTTGGGTGTGCATCTGAAACTAATAATGTATGTCAACTGTAATTGAAAACAAAGATGATTTTTAAAAAAAGAAAGTGAAACATAAGGACAATCAATCACAAATACCCAGCTCGGCTTTTCTGAATAGCATAACTGCTTAGGTTGTGGTCAATCAGAGGGTTTCCTGCTGTGCGTTCACATCTCCTCTATAAAAGTCTGCACCCTGGCTCCTATCAGTGGAGCTCTCCTAACCACTTCCGGTTTGGCACTGTCTGATTCAAATCAGTTTTTCCTCAAATAAACTTAAATTTTTTTTAATATGCCTCACTTTATCTTGTATCAGTGGAACAAGTGAATTCTCCTTAATAAATGCATTGATTTCTAGCGGCATACCTGAGCAGTAGGAAATCCAATAAAAAGACTCCTAATGCTCACCGTTATAAACCACCCCTTAAACAGATTGTCCCTGGCTTGTAAAATTAAAATAACTTTGTTAGCAAAAATAACCTAGGAATATATAATTGTCTTAAATGTAAAAGTTCATCCTAATTTCTTGTCTTCTTTTCGTTGAAATATTTTCTGGCCATCTCAAGCATAAATTGCTATGTAGGAGTCTTTTGTTTCTTATCTCCGTTGAATACTTATTTTCTTATCCCACACTAGCTATCAAAGAGCCTTTGCATCTCTGTCTGTCTGTCTGTCTCTTTTTCCTCTGTCACCTTTCACTCACAGATTATTTCTGAATGCAACTAAAGGAAAAATGACAGAAAAGACAGTAGCACACCTTTCTGTCTGTGGTAGTCCACATCGAGTGAGGAGGTAGGAACTTGTTTTGTTTTTCCCCCAGATAGTTCACAGCCCGACCAATTTTCTCTGCCACCACTTATGAATCTTCTATCTGTGAGAATCAGCAAGAAATACAAGCCCTGATGACTCGGCTTCTGCGGGCACTGCTGAAGCAACGGTGTGCAGAGGCATGCGGTGGCCCAGGGAGGCTTGCATCTCCTCCAAGCTGGGAAACCTGACCGTACTCCACAGTTCTCTCTATTTGAGTGAGCCTGTCACTAGCATTTGGTTGCTCCGAGTAACTTCCTCACTGGTCAGCAGAAAAGGAAACTCCCACAAACTAAATCTCATTTTGTAGAAAATATGATTTAAGTTCTTAAACTGTTCTCCATTTGCAGGGAACACAAGTTTCCCAAGCTATTATCCTTGGGCCAGAGGCACTAGTAATAAAGGCAGTATTTGATAAATATTCACACAGAAAGAAACCATGAAAAATCAGTAATGAAATGAGTCATTGTTCCCATATTGTCTGAGAAATGAGATGCATCTAATATAGTGCCCCACACTTAAAGATGGAACCCTGATTAATGATCACGCCTCAATTTATCCAGCCAGAAAAAGAACAGCACATCAAAACAGACACAAGGCATCTTAAAAATTGTGGATGGAGTGGAAAACGTATTTTCTATTAAAAAAAAAAAAAAGAAAGAAAGAAAGAAACAGGCAAGTAATCCCTGCCTCCTTTCAAAGGGTTAAGCATTTCTGATTAGCTTTGGGTCATGTATCACATTTTGAGTGCCTAAGCTTAAAGACACACTTCATTGAACCCCATCTAGCAAGCTTCATGCTTATGAAGGTGTTCCTCTTGATTGCTTCTCATCTGGGCTACAAAACGATTGGGTTGGAGACTGACATTGATTAAGTGCAAGAGAACCGTGTTTTACTGTGACAGCTGCTAGGCCTCTGTCAACAAATCAATGTATTTTTTTTCTTTTCATCTTAACTCTCCCGTTAGCATCCTGCTGTTACTAGAGATGAAAAACATCTCTATAACTGTCTGCTGATTGACCATTTTCTGATTTGCCAATCACATAAAATGTTTTTATGACAGAAAAAGCTAACCGTTCATTCTAAGCAGCTTTTTGCACACAAATAGTGCAATTTACTGGAATTCTCTGGGGTGTGGCTGCTGCTCCTACAATTTAGAATCACAATGAAGAGTAAGACCAATTCTGTGGACAAATATTACTGTACTTCCTGAATTTGATCAGTAAGGTTACATACAAATGCACTCTGCTCATCCAGTGCATTTGGGCCATGTTTTAACAGTGGTCCCACCCACTGCATTTTTTGTGTATGCACGGAATACTCTTAGTTATATGTAATAGAGTGAGGTTGTTAAAAAAAATGTCCTCTCTTAGCATCTTAGCTTTTTTTTTTTAACCACTCAGTAAGTTGTATTTGAAACCTGCTAATAAGTGAAAATAAAGCACAGAGGAGGTAACTCAGGTGAAACGTGAAACACCGACATCTCTGTTCCAGCAGGGCCTGCGGCAGCACACCAGCTAGTGCTGCCTGAATCGCAAGGATTTTCTGTTCGATTTGGAGATTCCCGCCTCCTTCTCCTTCTCATGGTCAAATACTTTTCGTATCTTATAGGGCTAGTAGTCATTACAGTGGGGGCAGCGCGGCTCAGAATTTGACTGGAAATATTTGGCCACACAAGGTAAATGCATCCTAATCCCACAGGTCTCGCAGCTTTGACCCTGGACAAGGAGGCTGTGGCAGACGTAACAGATCTTCACAGAGTCGGGGTATGTCTCCTGGATGTGCTGCTCCATCTCCAGGATGGCCTGGCTGTGCAGGGTGAACTCTCCTTCTTTCTCAATAAGCTGTTTATTTTGTACAAACTTCTGCATCACTTGCTCAGCTTCCTTCTTCTGCATCTTCTTGCCTTTAAGTTGATCAACCAGATGCAAAATATTTGTGGGAGAGGCAAAGCCAGTTTCTGAGTCAATAATCAGTTCCAAAGCCTTTCTAAACAGATCCAGTTCATTCTCTGCAAAATCTGAGGCCATTTTGGAGATGGGAGTCATTGCAAGATTCACCAGTGCATAAATGGGTCTCCCATCATCTTCAGTGACTCTTTTCTTTATCTCAATATACAATGACTCCAAGACACTGTTAATGTTGATGAAGTCTTCCAACTTCTCCACAGGAGCATTGCAGTGCTTAAGGCAGTGCTTCTGCAGGCGCTTAACGTCCTGTTCCTCCAGCACTCCGTGAGTCATCAGCAACTGGAGGAACCACCGGTGGACGTCAGTCATGATGCCCGCTCTTCTTGTGCTACCCTGCATGGTGAAGGAACACGACACCCAAGTACTGACTGTGCACCAAAAGTAGGTGTGGTTAGGAGACAACAAATATAAAGATCCCTAAAGAAACTTTGGGTTAAAGTAGAACTTTTACAGATGGGCTTCTTCATACAGCAGACCAGCCTTCTGCCTTCTACCTCCAGTTGTGTGACTTAGAATCTGGCCCCCAACTTGCCCAACTGGAACCAAGATAGGACAGGCTTACATGGAATGAGTAAACTCCTGCCTAGAGACCAGGAAGAAATTTTGGTACTTTTCCTTCTCTAGTTTTTTATTGTTAAGCATATTTAATTGATTATGCTATTATAGTTTTTTTATTTTTTTATTTCCTCAAGTATATTTTACTGATTATGCTATTACAGCATTTTGGTACTTTTAATGAAAAGTGTATTGTCATAAGCTTTTGCATATGATTTTACTTCATAACTAAATAAGCAATCCTAAACCAAAATTCTCCCTGCATCAAACTTGGACAGAATGATTTATTTTGCCCAGTCAATTTTCCCTTGTGCCTGAAGATATAAATTCAAAAGACAAAAAGAATTTCACTGAAAATGTGTTATATCTTTAATAGGTCAAGATGGCAACAGGATTTGAGCATCAGAAGCAGCTCCTTGTATCAGAAGTCATACAGCCATGACTTAACTTTCTGCTAGCTTGATCGGCAAACCATTGGGAATAAGGGAATAAAATTTAAATTTTTCTACAATATACAAAAAAAAAAAAAACAAAACTTGTTCAGATCACAGAAAGTAACATTAACTGTTTCAAAAGACACAAAGAAATGCTGTAGTTAATAAGCCAGCTTCCCCAACAATAAAGCATTGGATATGAATTCTGGCTGTATACTGATGATTCTCTAACTCAGCAATTTTCAACCTTTTTCATCTCATGGCACACAAAAACTAATTACTAAAATTATGCTACACACCAAAAAGATAGGTATAATTTTGATTAATTTACCAAAAAAAAAGTAAGTGCCTACCCTTTTTGCTCCAAAATTACTTTGTAAAAAATCAGATGCCTATACTTGTATATAAGGATTTCTGGTACCAAAAATTAACCGATCAGATGCAACCTTATTATGTATTGTGACCAATAAGATGCAACTATATTGTATGGCCTATATACTTATTGTTCAAGACAGGGGTATTTAAACCACCCAGCTATTGCCGTGTTGGCTGTTGTCATTTTTTTTATTTGATAATGTAAAGAAAGTAGGTCAGTGCCCCTGACTAAATAGTCAGGTACTGCATGCTTTAAAAATTCTTGCAGTGCACCAGATGAAAATAGCTTCTCTAACTTGCACTTCCTGATGCCCCGAAGGCCCCACGCTACACAAAATCTTGCACAAAGGAAGGTAGCTATAGTACCTTTTTTTTCTCTTTTTCATTCAGGAGAAAAGAAGTGGAATTAATCTGAAAAAGAAATTGGGCCAAAGTTGAAAAAGAGGAAGGGGTAAGATGAACTAACTTGATCATAAAAAAATAGTACAAAGATGTCGGTAGGGGATGCTGGAGGAGTTACGGCTACACAGCAATTTGGTTTTCCCTGGTACCAGTCTCCACACCTTGGAGGTGTTTTCTCATCACTGAGGAGTTAGCCACCCCTTGCACTGAAAAATAGCTTTATGGTTGCTATGGAGGGGTAATGAGAATTTTCGTAAGTTTGGAAGTTCATACTAACACTTAGAAACAAAGAATTAAAAACAATAAGTTAATCTGGTTTTGATTGAAATTATCAAAGTAGAAAATAAATTAGAGTTAGGATAATATCCAAAATTAAAAGAGATTGTTTTCACTTGACTCCATGGCCACATTAAAAGGCTCTTATTACTATGATGAAATTCGTTGTGGCTCTCAGAATGTTTCTTCCCATTCAACCTTGCTCTGCCCTATTTCCTTAGGTCTTAAAGAATGAGAAAGTTTGAGCAACAGATACTATTGCATTTGTTATGACATATTGAGGTAGAAAAATGTAATACCAAAACATTTTAAACATATTTATATGTTGTACATGATCCCCTTTTTTAGGGATACATTTTGCTTTTGTTTTCCCCTCTTATCTCTTATCTCATGGCTAAAAAAACTTTCCATTCAAAAACAAGTAAAAGTTAAATTAAAGCAAAAAAAAAAAGGGGGGGGGGGGTTGAAACCATTATGACTATATTTGCCCCAGACCATTTATGAGGGGAAGAGATTCCTTCTGTCACTAGAGGGGAAACTTGAGATCAGCTGCTTTGGGGTTTTGTTTTTGGCTCTTAAAATGTATTTCTCTTGGTCATACATTTTTAAATGTTTCTGTCTGTATCATCTGTCATATACAAAAGAAGGCTTCTAGGTATTTTAGGTTTTATTTACGATTTTCCATCATATATATGAGGATTATAAGTACCTTATGTAAAAGCATTCCTCTCTCGATTATCCTAACATATTGTTGTAAGGGAAGTTCTCTAGCCTCACCTTTATCCCATGTTCAAGACTACATACTTGGTCTTAAAGGAATGGACTTGAACTTCATGTCTTCTAATTCCAGATTGAAGGTTATAAAGAATTGTCTCATCTGAGATAATTCAAGACTCATTCATATTGAAACTATTGTCTCCGCTGACACAAGGAATAATGGATACGCACAGACACTTGAGAATCCAAAAAGAGCCTGAAGTCATTATGGGTTATTTTCACAGAGAACTTGCATTCTATGTTTGATGTTTTGTTTTATTGTATTATGTGTGTGTATATGTATATGTATATCAGATCCTATTTATATCTCACTTAAAACTAATTCCTCCTAAACTGACAACATGAGAACTTAGAAACGATCAAGCCCAATACACTCATTTTACTAACAGAGGAAATTTTTCCACGTCAGGAGGCTGGTTAATGACAGAGCCAAATCTAGAAGAAGATTCCAATCTAATTTCCTGTCAAGTCACCATTCTGCTTAACTAAAAAATCTTTGTCCATTTTTATCCAGCCCATCCTGTAAACATTGGACAGATATGAAAGAAAACCCATGAATCCTGCCTGCATATAGTTTGCAATCTTGAAATCATCTGTGCTGAAATATGATCCATTATTACTGAACAGGTTTTTCTAAGAATAAGACTTGACAACATTTGTGTTAGCTGTTTTATAATAATCTAATGTGAAACTCTGGCTCCTTTTTTCTTGTAGAGCTGTATCAACCTTCCTGTATTTTAATTATGAAGCCAATTTCAATAACGTTCTTCTTAGCCATCACCTGAGTCTTTCTCAAATAGTGAGAGCCCATGAGCGAGAGGGCTGTAACTCTTCAGAATTAGCCATACCTGGTCCAGGCCCAAGGACACTCTCCCCATTCCTTGAGCCTTCCTGTCCCATTTTATATACTTGCAGGATAGTGTTTCAATTGTTTTTGCATATCAGATTATTTGGCCTACTGCCATAAATTGCTCTTTTTAAAGATAATTTCTGTCAACATTACATGGGCCTTCCTGTTCTCTCCACCCCACTGGAAATAATGGAAAGTGCTGAGCCACAGGAGGTAGGAAAGAGCAGAGCACCCTCCCCAGTGTGATGGAACATTTTCATGTAGCACAGCAAGGTTCGGCTGCCGAAGCTGCTCCTGTCCATATGGTGCTTCCTTGTGTCTACTTCTTTTCCTTCACTCAATTTTCATGATTTATGACAAAGATGACAATGACAGTGATTAGAAAGATAATTGTATTTATCAAATACTGACTATATCAAATATTGTATAAATACCACCTCATTTTTATTTTGATCTACAAAGGGAGCATAACATATTTTGGAATTGTTTCAAAATTGGCCAAATACATGTCATATCGCCTTTTTTTTGCATGGTTTCAGTCTCCAGTACGCAATTATCTATCCATACTCATCTCCTATCTGATGCTCCCATGGAATTTGCAAAAGTTATTGCTGTGTTCCTGCTAGAAATGTTATACCACTTCCATATTCATTAGCTTATAATTGTTCCACAGGCTTTTTTGATTTTTTTTTAATGTATAAAATTTGGCAGAACGCTGGCTTCCTCTTTACAGCAAATAAAAATAGTAATTAAAAATGGAAGGCTAAAAGTCCAGCATAAAATACTCTTTACACAAATACATACCTCTCTCCACCAATTTCCCCTGAAAACACCCAGTATAGAACTGCAGTGTGAAAAAGAAGCCCAACACTATCCTGATCTGCCTTTAATACTTGTCTCAGAACAGCCTGGATCCTCAAGAAAAACTCAGACACAAATCTAACCCAAAGCATTAACAAGATTTTGTTTGTTGTTTAGGTGAAGGAAGAAATTATGGGTTCCATCTCATAAAAATATAAAATTCCCTTCAAGCATCTCTAGCTTATCCTAGAGTTTCACTTCTTCCAACAGTTTCTACATCTTTCCTACATTTTCCTCAAAATATTTCTCCTTTATTGTTACTTCTAATAAAAGTTTTCTTTCTCTATATTCTTTCAAATCTTTCCCAAGCTGTCCCCAACATCTTCTCATCTTACTGAATCACTTCATATAATAAAACAGACAAACTAGTGGTTTCAGAAAAAAATGGAAAAAAACAACTAGCAACTATCCAATAGGTAACATTTTGTTCCATGGGGGACCGGGTTTGAGGGAAGATGTTGGTGATGGATTGGTGGTGGAGGGGTAGGCACGGATGCAATGGAGGTGCTAGCAGAGCTGAGTTTACCTCTCCAAATCAACTTGGTCCATTTTCTTTTAAAATTTGAATACTGTCTAGCTCACATGGCTCTCTTTAGTTTGGGTCTTATTTCAACAAATTTCTGTTGGAAAGTTCTCCCTGGATATCCTACCAGAATCTCAAACTTACTATGTTAGTAAAAAGAACTCACTATGTGCCCTGGGCCATTTGCTTCTGTGCAAACTTTTTGATTAATCTCATCATCAAATCGCTCAATATTCAAATCTTAGAGTCCGCCAACCCCCTACATCCAAGTGTCTACATAAAAGTATGACAAATTCTTCCTCATCACCACCTCCATCGTCAAAGCCCTGGCTTAATCCCTCATCATCTCTTATCCGTATTTTTACAATTGCTGCCTACATAGATGCAGCTTTCTATCAGTAAAAATTACTACTCTCTTCCTTCCTTTCTTTCCTCATGATTAAGAATATTTATTTTTCACTTCCTATTATGGAAATTTTCAAACCAATGGAAAATAAATTAAAATAATGAAAGAAACTCATATATCCATCAACACGTTTCAACAATTCACAATTTGTGACCAACAAATTTTCATCTATTTTCAATCCCTGATTATAATGAAGTGACCCCAGGCATATCATTTTCAACTCTAAAGAGTACAAGGAAGGAAATACTTTTAACCAAATTACAAAACATCATCACACTTAAAAATTAACTAATTTCTTAATAGCAGTGTTCATAATTCCTCGATTATTTTATTTTATACATTTTCATTTGCCATTTGAATCAGGGTGTAAATAAGTACGCTA
>PVJI01034653.1:0-10294 GCA_004026765.1 Micronycteris hirsuta | reverse complement strand
CCTGGGATGAAACCTACTTGGTCATGGTGAATGATCTTTTTGATGTATTGCTGGATGCAGTTTGCTAATATTTTGTTGAGAATTTTAGCATCAATGTTCATCAGTGATATTGGCCTGAAGTTTTCTTTCTTTGTTGTGTCTTTTTCTGGTTTTGGGATTAGGATGATGCTGGCATCATAAAAAGAGTTTGGGAGTCTTCCATTATTTTGGATTTTCTGGAATAGTCTGTGAAGGATAGGTGTTAGTTCCTCCCTAAATGCTCTGTAGAATTCTCCTGTTTCTGCACCATTCTTTTATAATGGCTACATAATATTCCATTGAATAGATGTTTCATTCCCCTATTAATGTACATTTAAGCTCTTCCCAGTTTTTTTTTAATTAAAAATAGTTTAATAGCTGTCCTTTTACAAAATATTTTTATTTATATATTTTGTTATTTTTTAAGAATATAATCTTATAGGTGAGAGCTGGTTCATGGCACGTTATATTTTAAAATTTAATTAATACTCACCGATTGTCTTCCAAAGGGTTTTACCAATTACATTCCCTCCCTGCCAACAGTGTATAAGAGTGCCCTGGCACTAGAGCTCTACTGGATCACAAAGTTTTACACAAGAGATTACACTGTTAAGGATGCTCCTTGTACATGGAGTAATCAGTGTGTATTTGCATATGTGTGTGTGTTCTATTTCATATATACATTTATATAAAATATAGGTTTCATAATATTTTAAATGCGTTGGTAATATGGAATATGTCTAACACTAATGGTGTAACATCCATGCTGACAAGCATTCTGTGGTCTCGTGCATTCTAAGGGCATCTCAGAAACTGCGTGCCTTGATGATGAGAACAGCATTCTGCCACAGTCTGTGCTGACAGAAAACATAAGTCATCCTGTCTGTTTCATGGGGATAAATTGTTTGTTGAAATAAGCCATTAGAAGTAGTAAAGCAATGTAAAACTAGAATAATTTTTATTGAGTTTGCTAATGCTAAATAAACATGTACTTGATAGAGGCAACCAATAAGCAGTATGAAACTGCTTGCTTGGGATCACAGGTGGCAGCAAAATCAATTAGCCTCTTCTACCTATGTCAAGTTAGTGACATTGTCTTACTTTATGAAGCTGCATGACAATAAATTAGTAAAAACAAAAAGCATCCTTCATTCTTAATTTTTTGTAGAAATCATCACAGCTAATCCAGCAGTCCACGTTTCATTTTAGTAAAAGTAACTCTTGAGTAATAATTTCCTCAGGTTCCCAAAACACTTAAAAATATTATCTGAGGTTTCACCATACCTTAGATACATGCATAAATAAAGTGCTGATCTTTGAGAAGTAATAGACCAAAAATGGATATTTTTTATTGTTCAATTACAGTTTTCCCCATTTTCTCCCCATCACTCTCCCCTTACCCCACCCACCCTCACCTCTCACATTCAACCCTCCCCCCATTATCTTTGTAAATGGGTCCTTTATAACCCTAAAAGTCCTAGAGGAGAACATAGACAGGAAAATCTCAGACATTACACACAGCAATATGTTCTCCAATATGGCCCCTAGAGCAAGGGACATAAAGGAAAGAGTAAGCAAATGGGACTTCATCATACTAAAAGATTCTGCATGGATAAAGAAAAATGAAAAGAAAACCAACTCAATGGGAAAATATATTTCTCAATGACACCTTGTACAAGGATTTCATCACCAAAATATAAAATAATGGACCATATTTTATGCTTATCTTCAAAACTAGGCAAAAAATATATGTAGTTATTTACTATTTTCTTAGCAGCTTTTAAAAAACATTTCAAAATGTTAGACACAACTGAAATATTCACAAGGCGTTTAATGATTGAGTAAATTATGGCATAACCTAAGGCTAAAAATTGTGTTGTCATTAATTTTTATGCAAGATAACATTTTGTCCTGAGAGGGAAGCTCATAGCAATACAGGCCCACCTAAAAGACATAGAAACATTAAAAAAAATAATAACCTGACTCTATGCATACAAGAAATCGAGGGACAACAACAAAGAAAACCCAGATCAAGTAGAAGGAAGGAAATAACCAAGATCAGAGCTGAATTAAATGACATAGAAACTAAAAACACAATTCTAAGGATCAATGAATCCAGGAGCTGGTTCTTTGAAAAGATAAACAAAATCGATAAGCCTTTAAGCAGGATCATCAAGAAAAAAAGAGAGAGGACCCAAATAAACTCAATCAGAAATGAGAGAGGAGAGATTATAACTGATACCACAGAGATACAAAGGACTGTAAGAAACTACTATGAAGAACTGAATGCAAAGAGCCTGGCTGATGTAGCTCAGTGGATTGAGCACAGGCTGGGAACCAAAAGGTCTCGGTTCGATTCCCAGTTGGGGCACGTGCCTGGGTTGCACGCCAGGTCCCCAGTGAGGGCCATGTGAGAGGCAACCATATATTGCTGTTTCTCCCTCCCTTCTCCTCTCTCTAAAAATAAATAAATAAAATCTTTAAA
The DNA here is from genome assembly GCA_004026765.1 of Micronycteris hirsuta. Classification (NCBI taxonomy): domain Eukaryota; kingdom Metazoa; phylum Chordata; class Mammalia; order Chiroptera; family Phyllostomidae; genus Micronycteris; species Micronycteris hirsuta. Next base: position 7,791 of record PVJI01034653.1, on the reverse strand, counting down.
AAAAGAACTGTATGCAAAGAAATTGGAAAACCTAGCTGAAATGGACAGATTTCTATAAAAAATATAATGTTCCAAATCTCAACGGAGAAGAAGCAGAAAGCCTGAACCAACCAATAACAGCAGACAAAATTGAGGCAGTAATCAAAAAACTCCTGACACACAAAAACCCTGGACCAGATGGTTTCAAAGGAGAATTCTACAAACCATTTAAGGAAGAGCTAACCGCCACACTTCACAGACTATTCCAAAAAATCCAAAATGATGGTAGACTCCCTAACTCTTTTTATGAAGCCAGCATCATCCTAATCCCAAAATCAGATAAAGAAACAACAAAGAAAGAAAACTTCAGGCCAATATCACTGATGGACATAGACACTATAATCCTCAATATTGGCAAACCACATCCAGCAATACATCTAAAAGATCATACACCATGACCATTGGGATTCATCCCAGGAATGCAAAGATGGTACAATATTCGCAAATCAATAAACATAATACATCACATAAACAAAAGGAAAGTCGAAAATGACATGATCATATCAATAGATGTGGAAAAAGCATTCGATAAGGTAGAGCACCCATTTACGATAAAAACACTCAGCAAAGTGAGAATAGAGGGAGCATTCCTCAACATAATAAAGGCCATAGACCTACAGCCAACATCATACCCAATGGGCAAAAACTAAAATCTTTCCCACTAAGATCAGGAACAAGACAAGGTTGTCCACTATCACCACTTCTATTCAACATAGTATTGGAAGCTTTAGCCACAGCAATCAGAAAAGAAAAGGAAATAAAAGGCATCCAAATTGGAAAGGAGGAAACAAAACTGTTGTTGTTTGCAGATGACATGACAGTGTACTTAGAAAATCCTATAGACTCCACAAAAAAAACTACTCGACCTAATAATTAAATTTCGCAAAGCACCGGGATACAAAGTCAACATTCAGAAATCAAAGGCATTTTTGTATACTAACAGTGAAACAGCAGAAGCAGGACTCAGGGAAAAAATCCCATTTGATATAGCAGCAAAACAAAACAAAACAAAACAAAACAAAACAAACAAACAAACAAAAAACCTGGGAATAAATCTAACCAAGGAGGTAAAAGACCTGTACTCAGAAAACTACACAACACGGAAGAAAGAAATCATGGAAGACACAAAAAAATGGAAACATATACCATGCTCATGGATTGGAAGAATCAACATCATCAAAATGTCCATACTACCCAAAGCAATTTATAGATTCAATGAAATCCTTATCAAAGTAACAATGGCTTATTTCACGGAGATAGAACAAACACTTCACAAATTTATATGGAACAATAAATGACCCCGTATATCAGCTGCAATTTTGAGAAAGAAGAGCAAAGCAGGAGGGCTCACAATTCCTGATATCAAACTGTATCACAAGGCCACTGTCATCAAAAGAGCTTGTTAATGACATAAAAACAGACCGATACACCAATGGAACAGAATACAGAGCCCAGAAATAAACCCAAGTCTCTACGTGCAATTAATGTTTGACAAAGGGGGCAGAAGCATGAAATGGAATAAAAATAGCCTCTTCAACAAAAAGTGTTGGGAAATCTGGACGGCTACATGCAAAAAAATGAAACTCGAGCACCAACTGACACCATACACAAAAATAAATTCATGGTGGATAAAAGACTTAAATGTAAGTCTTGACACCATAAAAGTCCTAGAGGAAAACATCGGTAAAAAAATCTCAGACATTTCATGCAGCAACATCTTCAATGATATGTCCCCTAGAGCAAGTGACATAAAGGAAAGAGTACACAAATGGGACCTTATAAAAATAAAAAGCTTCTGTGGGGCTACAGAAAACAATATTAAAATAAAAAGAGAACCAACAGTATGGGAAAACATATTTGCCAAAGATACCTCAGACAAGGGTTGGCTCTCCAAAATATGTAAAGAACTCATACAAGTCCACTCCAGGAAGACAAAAAAAAAAAATAAAAAATGGGCAAAAGACCTGAACAGACATTTCTCGAAAAAGGACATACAGAGGGCCCAGAGGAATATGAAAAGATGCTCAACATCATTAACCATCAGAGAGATGCAAATTAAAACCACAATGAGATACCACCTCACACCAGTCAGAATGGCCAATATAAACAAAGCAACAAACAAGTGTTGAAGAGGATGCAGAGAAAAGGGAACCCTAGTACACTGTTGGTATGAATGCATACTGGTGCAGCCACTGTGGAAAACAATATGGAATTTCCTCAGAAAACTAAAAATGGAACTTCCTTTTGACCCAGCAATTCCACTGCTGAGATTATAACCTAAGAGCCCTGAAACTCCAACCCAAAAGAACCTATGGACCCCAATGTTCATAGCAGCACAATTCACAATAGCCAAGTGCTGGAAGCAACCCAAGTGTCCATCAGCAAATGAGTGGATCCAGAAAATATGGTACATTTATACAATGGAATTCTACACAGCAGAGAGAAAGAAGGAACTTATACCCTTTACAACAGCATGGATGGTACTGGAGGGCATTATGCTAAGCCAAATAAGCCAGGCGGTGAGGGTCAAATACCATATGATCTCACTTTTACCTGGAAGATAATCAACAAAAGAAAAAAGCAAGCAAAATATAACCAGATTCATTGAAGTTAAGAACAATCTAGCAATAGCCAGAGGGGATGGGGGAGGGGACTGTGGGGAGAAAGGTTTTCAAGGACTACTATAAAGTACACATGGAGAAAACCAAGTAGGAGGGTGGAAGCAAATCAGGGAGGTGGGTTTGGATGGGATGGGAGGGAGGGGAGGGGAGAAAATGCAGACAGCTGTAATTGAACAACAATAAAGTAATTAAAATTTTTTTAAAGAAAACATTTTTTAGTAACAGGAACTAAATAGTAAAACTAATTTCCTTATAATTAAGAAAAAGTGCTATTTTAGAAAACTATCTTATGAAATGGAGACTTCTTTGGAAGTTGGCTCCTTTTTTCAGATTTTACTTATTTATTTTCTGTGTTGGGGATGTGAGGGAGAAAGAGAAGGATAGCAACATCAATTTCTGGTTGCCTCTTGTGTGCCCCCTACTGGGGACATGGCCAGCAACTCAAGCATGTGCCCTGACAGGGAATCAAAGCAGTGATACTTTGTTTCACAGGCTCATGGTCATTTGACTGAGCCACACCAGTCAGAGCCAGAGTTGGCTTTTTAACTTTTAAAGGAAGCATGTTGACATGAAGTATGCAGAATAGAATTTAATTTTCTGTAATAAAATACATTTAAACACCTACAAGTATGAGTGTAGTTTAGCAGTAGTTATTGCTACGTAGTAGTATTATAAGAGATTTGTATTTTCTTCTTTGAGTTTTTGCAAATATTCTAAAATAAGTAATTCCAAATTTGTTTCTGTAAGACATAAGGAAAAAAATCTTAAAATGAAAAGACAATAGAATACTTATAAGACTTCCATCCTGGGGGGCATTTTTTTAAATCCTGACCCGAGAACATTTTTTCCTTGCTTTTAAAGAGAGAGAGGAAGGGAGAAGAGAAAGAGAAAAACATTGATGTGAGAGAGAAACATTGATTGGTTGCCCCTCATGCACTGCCCAACTGAGGAATGAACCTGCAACTCAGGCATTTGTCCTTACCAGGAATCAAACCTCTGGCCTCTTATTCCACATTACGATTCCCAACCAACTGAACCACGCTGGTCAGGCTCAACCTATGAGACATTAAAGTTGATAATATGCTTAGATTTTTTTAACCGTGTGTGGCTAACTTAGACCTACTGATTTACATGGGTTTTGTCATCAGACCTGGGTACAAATCCCAGTTCAGACATTTACAAGATAACTTACTTTGGGTCAATTATACTGTATACCCAATTTGAGTTATAATTTTCTCATCTGTAAAATGAATATAACAATATGAATCCTGCATAGTCTCTGTGAAAATTAAACAATATAACATGTTAAAATCACTACTTCACACATGCCTGGTACATATTATATATTGTAGAAGTGGGATATGTATTCAACAATACACTTCACATATTCTCCTTGGTACAGAGCTAGTCTACATATGTCAGCAACAACTACATTTAAGGGTAGTAATTTTATATAGTTGTGGCAACTGTAATGTAGGTGGATATGTTGTATACCACCTGGCCTATAAAAATCTGCAAAATCTTCTACCACCCCATGAATCTGCCAGATGAAAGCCAATGCCACTTGTTGAAGACTGCAGAGCCTCCAACAACCTGGATTTTTAATTACTGGACCAGAAACACCCCACTTTATTTTCCTATTGACCATTACAACAGCAATAAATTCTACTGTGTGAAGTCATCGGAATTCTTAAATTTATTTATTACAAGAGCTAGTGTTACCTTAACTAAGAGAAGGTGCTCATTAAATGGTAGCTGTGGGAGGGCCAAGATGGAGGCGTAAGTGGATGCGCTGTTCCTCCTCACACAATGAAAAGAGGAAAAAAAAAAAAGCAATTTAGAGGGCAAGGGCAGCCAGATCTGACAGAAAACTGAACTGAGTGTAAGACCGACAACCAAGGAGTTAAAGAAGATACGTTCATCCAGACTGGTAGGCAGGGTGGAGCCGGGTGGAGGGCGCTTGGGGAGACGCGGTTTGTGGAGCGGTGCTGGTAGTGCTCCAGCCGCCTGGAGCGGCCAGTGGCAGGTGTGCCTGGCCAAAGCTTGACCGGGCACACTCTGCAAGACCGTGGCTGAGACTGGTGCACCAGGTGGTCCCTCATTAGCGCACGGATAGACTGGGAGGAAAAGCTGGGGAGTGAAACAGACCATGAGGCCCACCAATGCAGGGAAATAAAGCCTCAAATCACCGATTGAAAACACCTGTGGGGGTTGAGGCGGCAGCAGGACCAACTCCCGGCTTCACAGCAGAGTTTGTTGGGGAGGCCCACGGGGACTCGGAACTGTGCAGGCCAGGCCACTCTCTCTGGAGCCAGCAAGGAGGGAATCAGCTTGCTTGTGGGCAGCTGGGGAGGTGCAGAGAGCAGAACAAGTGACATTGTTCTCTCAGGCCCTGCCCCCACACACAGCGTCACAACACTGCTACCTGGGATACCCCGCCCCCACAGCGAGCTTCACAACACAACGACATGGGTGACCCCACACCGAAAGGCAGCTTCAAAACAGAGCTACGTGGGTTTCCCCGCCCTGGTGAACACCTAAAGCTCCGCCCCTTAATGTAACAGGCGCACTGAGGGAAAAAAATAAAGGCGGCAAGATAGCGGGGAGCAGAGTCCACTCCTTCCTCCCCACAAGTGAAACACCCAGCTGATTTTCTGAGGAACAGAGAGAAAGCCCAACAGTATTCCAGCATATATGAAGTTTGGTGACCAAGATTACAGGGGAAATTGAACAATCAGACACCTGACACAGACAGGAGGACCAGGGGAGCAGGCCTTACTGGAAATTTTTAAAGCCAGCCAGTAGAAGTTTTTTTGTTTGTTTGTATGTTTGTTTCTTTGTTTTCCCCACCCTCTTTCCTGTAAGTCCTTCTTTATTTTTTTAATTCCTTCTTCCTTCCACTCATTTAGTATTCCTAGTCTTCTCCTCTTTTTATTTCTTATTTTTTTATTTTTATTTTTTATTTTTATATTTTATTTTTTTACTTTATTTTTTTTCTTTTTCTTCTTCCTTCCCCTCTCTTCTTTATCCACAGGTGAGACATTAAAACCTGGAGTTGAAAAGAGAACAGAACTACCCAGACAAGGGTCAGCCCTAAAAACAGAGACAGTGAAAAAAATCAACTTCACTACTCCAGAGAACTTGACAGATCAATTTAAGAAACAGAGGACAGCAAGAAGAGTCTCCGAAACAATGGGAAGACAAAGAAACAATTTCCAAATGAAAGGAAAGAAGGAAGCCCCAGAAAGTATGATAAACGAAACAGAGGCAAGCCAACTATCAGATAGTGAGTTCAAAGCATTGGTCATCAGGAAGTTCAAGAAGCTTGATGAGCTCACAGAGAATTTCGAGAAACTACAGGGAAACTATAATGAACTCACTGCAAACTATGTCAACATGAAAAAGGAAATAGAAGCTATCCACAAGGGCCAAGAGTAAATGAAGAATACAATATCTGAACTGAAGAATACAATAGAAGGAATCAAAAGCAGGCTCGATGAAGCAGAGGAGCAGATCAGGGACTGGAAGACAAGGTAGAAAAAAACACCCAAAAAGAGCAGGATCAGGAAAAGAGACTCAGAAAGAATGAAGAGGTATTAAGGGAAATGCAGGGCAACATGAAATGTAATAATATTCGTATAATAGGGATACCAGAAGGAGAAGAAAAAGAGCAAGGGACAGAAAACTGGTTGAAAAAGTAATGATGGAAAACTTGCCTAATCTGATGAGAGAGACAGTCACACAAATCCAGGAAACACAGAGTCCCAATCAAAAGAAACCCAAACAGGTCCACATCAAGAAACATCATCATTAAAATAGCAAAATTCCAAGACAAAGAGAGAATCTTAAAGGCAGCGAGACAGACACAGGAAGTAACATACAAGGGAGCCCCGATAAGGATAGCAGCTGACTTCTCAGTGGAAAAACTCCAAGCCAGAAGAGAATGTCAAGAAATATTCCAAGTAATGAGAACCAGAGGCCTGCAGCCAAGGCTACAGTACCCAGCAAGGCTCTCAATAAAGATAGATGGCCAAATAAGGAGCTTCCCAGACAAAAGAAGTCTAAAAGCATATACCTCCACAAAACCAGTTCTGCAAGAGATGCTAAAGGGACTGCTTTAAGGTAAGGAAGGAAAAGAGAGAGAGAAAGGAACACAGACACACAAAAAAATGGCAATGAATAAGTACCTATAAATAATAACCTTAAACGTAAATGGATTAAATGCCCAAATCAAAAGACATAGACTAGCTGAACGGATAAGAAAGCACGATCCACACATATGCTGCCTACAAGAGACCCACCTCAGGACAAAAGACTTACACAGACTGAAAGTGAAGGGCTGGAAACAAGTTTTCCAAGCAAACGGACAAGAAAAAAGAGCTGCGGTAGCAATACTCATATCAGACAAAACAGACTTCAAAAAAAAGGGCCATAAAGAGAGATTGAGAAAGACACTTTATAATACTCAAGGGAAGAATCCACCAAGAAGACATAAACATTGTAAATATATACGCGCCCAACACAGGAGCACCGAAATACTTAAAGAAAATCTTGGAGGACTTCAAGAAAGACATTGATAGTAACAAAATTATACTAGGGGACTTCAACAACCCAAAGTAAAAAATGGACAGATCCTTCAAACAAAATATCAGCAAAGACATTGTGACATTGAGCAATGCCCTAGAAGAAATGGACTTAACTGATATATATAGGACCTTTCACCCCAAAGAAGCTAAATACACATTCTTTTCAAATGCACATGGAACATTCTCAAAAATAGACCATATGATAGGACACAAAACAAGCCTCGACAAACTGAAGAAAATTGAAATCATACCAAGTATTTTCACTGACCACAAGGGCCTGAAATTAGAAACCAACCCAAAGGAAAAAACCCCAAAACACTCAAAATAATGGAGACTGAATAGCATGCTGTTAAACAATGAATGGGTCAAGGACGAGATTAGGAAAGAAATCAAAAAGTTCCTTGAAACAAATGAAAATTAACTGACAAAAACCCAAAACTTATGGGACACAGCGAAAGCAGTCCTGAGAGGGACGTTCATAGCGATACAGGCCTACCTAAAAAAAAAAAAAAAAAAAAAAAAAAAAAAAAAAAAAAAAAAAAAAC
>PVJI01034652.1:0-10281 GCA_004026765.1 Micronycteris hirsuta | reverse complement strand
TTTATGCCAGTACCAAGCTGTTTTGATTACAGTGGCCTTGTAATATAGTTTGATATCAGGAATTGTGATCCCTCCTGCTTTGCTCTTCTTTCTCAAAATTGCAGCTGATATTCGAGGACGTTTATGGTTCCATACAAATTTTTGAAGTGTTTGTTCGATATCTGTGAAATATGTCATTGGAACTTTGATAGGGATTGCACTGAATCTATATATTGCTTTGGGGAGTATGGACATTTTGATGATGTTGATTCTTCCAATCCTTGAGCATGGTATATGTTTCCATTTGTTTGTGTCTTCCATGATTTCTCTCTTCAATGTTGTGTAGTTTTCTGAGTACAGGTCTTTTACCTCCTTGGTGAGGTTTATTCCCAGGTATTTTATTTTTTTTGTTGCTATATCAAATGGGATTTTTTTCCTGATTTCTGTTTCTGCTGTTTCACTGTTAGTATATAAAAAAGCCTTTCATTTCTGGATATTGACTTTATATCCTGCTGTCTTGCCAAACTCACTTATTAGATCGAGTAGTTTTTTGGCAGAGTCTATAGGATTTTCTAAGTACACTATCATGTTGTCTGTAAACAATGGCAGTTTTGTTTCCTCCTTTCCAATTTGGATGCCTTTTATTCCCTTTTCTTGTCTGATTGCTGTGGCTAAAACTTCCAGTACTATGTTAAATAGAAGTGGTGATAGTGGACATCCTTGTCTTGTTCCTGATCTTAGTGGGAAAGAATTTAGTTTTTGTCCATTGAGTATAATGTTGGCTGTAGATTTCTCATATATGGCCTTTATTATGTTGAGGAATGCTCCCTCTATTCCCACGTTGCTAAGTGTCTTTATCATAAATGGTTGTTGTACCTTATCGAATACTTTTTCTGCATCTATTGATATGATCATGTGATTTTTGTCTTTGCTTTTGTTTATGTGATGAATTACATTTATTGTTTTGCGAATGTTGAACCATCCTTGCATCCCTCGGATGAATCCCACTTGGTTGTGGTATATGATCTTTTTGATGCATTGCTGTATGCGGTTTGCTAATATTTTGTTGATAATTTTAGCATCAATGTTCATCAGTGATATTGGCCTGAAGTTTTCTTTCTTTGTTGCGTCTTTTTCTGGTTTTGGGATTAGGGTGATGCTGGCTTCATAAAAAGAATTTGGGAGTCTTCTATCATTTTGAGTTTTTTGGAATAGTCTGTGAAGGATAGGTGTTCTTCCTTAAATGCTTTGTAGAATTCTCCTGTGAAACCATCTGGACCAGGGCTTTTGTGTGTTGGAAGTTTTTTGATTACTGCTTTAATTTCATCTGCTGCTATTGGTCAGCTCAGGCTTTCTGATTCTTCTTTATTGAGTTTTGGAAGATTATATTTTTCTAAAAATTTGTCCATTTCTCCTAGGTTTTCATATTTCTTGGCATACAGTTCTTCATAGTAGTGTCTTATAATCCTTTGTATTTCTGTGGCATCAGTTGTGATATCTCCTCTTTCATTTCTGATTGAGTTTATTTGGGCCCTCTCTCTTTTTTTCTTGATGAGTCTGCTTAAAGGCTTGTTGATTTTGTTTATCTTTTCGAAGAGCCAGCTCCTGGATTCACTGATCCTTAGAATTGTCCTTTTAGTCTCTAAGTCATTTAATTCTGATCTGATCTTGGTTATTTCCTTCCTTCTACTTGCTCTGGGTTGTCTTTGCTGTTGTTCCTCGAGTTCTTGTAGGCGTAGGGTCAGGTTGTTTGTGTAAACTGTTTCTGTTTTTTTTATATAGGCCTGTATGGCTATGAACTTCCCTCTCAGGACTGCCTTCGCTGTGTCCCATAAGTTTTGGGTTGTTGTCAGTTCATTTTCGTTTGTTTCAAGGAACCTTTTGATTTCTTCCCTAATCTCGTCCTTGACCCATTCATTGTTTAATAGCAGGCTATTCAATCTCCATGATTTTGAGTGTTTTGGGTTATTTCCTTTGGGTTGGTTTCTAATTTCAGTCCCTTGTGGTCAGAGAAAATACTTGGTATGATTTCAATTTTCTTGAATTTGTTGAGGCTTGTTTTGTGTCCTATCATATGGTCTATTTTTGAAAATGTTCCATGTGCATTTGAAAAGAATGTGTATTTAGCTTCTTTGGGGTGAAAGGCTCTGTATATATCAGTTAAGTCCATTTCTTCCAGGGCATTGTTCAATGCCACAATATCTTTGCTGATATTTTGTTTGGAGGATCTGTCCATTTTTGACAGTGGGGTGTTGAAGTCCCCTACTGTAATTGTGTTGCTATCAATGTCTTTCTTGAAATCTTCCAAGATTTTCTTTATGTATTTGGGTGCTCCTATGTTGAGTGCATATATATTTATGATGTTTATGTCTTCTTGGTGGATTCTTCCCTTGAGTATTATGAAGTGTCCTTCTGGGTCTCTCTTTATGGCCCTTTTTTGGAAGTCTATTTTGTCTGATATGAGTATAGCTACCCCGGCTCTATTTTCCTATCCATTTGCTTGGAAACTTGTTTCCAGCCCTTCACTTTCAATCTGTGAAGGTCTTTTGCCCTGAGGTGGGTCTCTTGTAGGCAGCATATGTGTGGGTCTTGCTTTCTTATCCATTCCTCTATTCTATGTCTTTTGATTGGAGCATTTAATCCATTTATGTTTAAGGTTATTATTGATAGGTACTTCTTCATTGTCTTTTTTTTTCCCGCTTCCTGTGTTTCTCACTCTCTCTCTTTCCCTTCCTTTCCTTAAATCAGTCCCTTTAGCATCTCTTGCAGAGCTGGTTTGGTGGAGGTGTATTCTCTTAGACTTCTTTTGTCTGGGAAGTTTCTTATTTGGCCAGCTATCTTAATTGAGAGCCTTGCTGGGTACAGTAGCCTTGGTTGCAGGCCTTTGGTTCTCATTATTTGGAATATTTCTTGCCATTCTCTTTTGGCTTAGAGTGTTTCCGTTGAGAAGTCAGCTGCTAACCTTATCGGGGCTCCCTTGTATGTTACTTTCTGTCTCTGTCTCGCTGCCTTTAAGATTCTCTCTTTGTCTTGGAATTTTGCCATTTTAATTATGATGTGTCTTGAAGTGGGCCTGTTTGGGTTCCTTTTGATTGGGACTCTCTGTGTTTCTTGGACTTGTGTGACTTTTTCTCTCATCAGATTAGGGAAGTTTTCCATCATTACTTTTTCAAACATGCTTTCTATCCCTTGCCCTTCTTCTTCTCCTTCTGGTATCCCTATTATACGAATATTATTATGTTTCATGTTGTCCTGCTTTTCCCTTAATACCTCTTCATTCTTTCTGAGCCTCTTTTCCTGTTCCTGCTCTTTTTGGGTGTTTTTTTCTACTTTGTCTTCCAGCTCGCTGATCTGATCCTCTGCTTCATCGAGCCTGCTTTTGATTCCTTCTATTGTGTTCTTTAGTTCAGATATTGTATTCTTCATTTCTGCTTGGCCCTTTTGGATAGTTTCTATTTCCTTTTTCATGCTGACACAGTTTGCAGTGAGTTCATTGTAGTTTTCCTGTAGTTTCTGGAAATTCTCTGTGAGCTCATCAAGCTTCTTGAGCTTCCTGATAATCAATGCTTTGAACTCAATATGTGATAGTTGGCTTGCCTCTGTTTTGTTTATCATTCTTTCTGGGGTTTCTTCCTTTCCTTTCATTTGGGGGTTGTTTCTTTGTCTTCCCATTGTTTGTGAGACTCTTCTTGCTATCCTCTGTTTCTTAAATTAATCTGTCAAGTTCTCTGGAGTAGCAAAGTTAATTTTTTCTCACTGTCTCTGTTTTTTGGACTGACCCCTGTCCGGTACTGACTCTGGTCTTTTCACAGCTCCAGTTTTTTATGTCTCACCTGTAGGTAAAGAAGAGAGGGGGGCAAGGGGGAAAGAAAGAAGAAAAAAAAAGGAGTGAAGGAAGGGAGAAAGAATACTATAAGGAAAGGAAGGGAGGCAGGAGGAATAAAGTATAAAGAAGGAAAGAATGGAAGGATGAATTAAAAGAATAAATTTTTTTTATCTTTTATAAATTAAAAAATAACAAAACAAAACAAAAGTAAAAAAAAGAGAGAGAGAGAGATATGAGGAGGAGGGCACTAAGAATACTAAAGGCAAGGGAGGAAGAAGGAATTAAAAAATAGTGAAGGACAGAGAGGAAGAAGGGCTAATAAAAACAAAAACAAAACAGAACAAAACCAAAAAAAGAAAAAAAAAGACCTTCAGCTTTCTGATTTTAAAGCTGTCCAGCCAGGCTGCGTCTGGCTGGGAAGATATTAGTTTTGCTTTTCTTCCTTCCTGAGGTGTACTCTTCTCTGTTGTCCAGTCACCAGCCCAGTTCCTCGGTGTGCTTTTGGGTCCAAAGGTCTTTTGATGTGTACCTGATAGGGGCAGCTCTCCCACTGCGTATTTTCTCTCCGCTGGCCTAACTAATAGGTTCTTTCTGCGCCCTTTCTAGATAGTTTGGCCCCTGCTCTGAGTCACGAGTTTGTGCGGTCTGCAGCCCCGGTCTGCCACTCCCCTCAACGGGATGCTTCTGCCTCATTCCCACAAAGCTGATTGATCCTGCCGGGCTACATGTGCCGGGGCTGGATGGCAAGGGCTCCGCACACCTGTGCTGGCTTTTAACTCTGTCCCTGGGTTGTGCGCCAGCAAGCCCCAACCGAGGGGCCCTGGTTGCGCACTCTCCCTGGTATTTTTGAGCTGTGCGCCTGTGTTCGCTCTCTTGTCTGTCCCTGGAATGTGCGCCAAAGAGCTCTGGCTGAGGGCCCAGTTGTGTACTGTCCCTGGTCTTTTTGAACTGTGCACGATTAGTCCACGGATAGCCGGGTGCGCATGGACCTTAGCTTCCCGTTTGGTTTCGCAAGTCGCTCTCGGCCCCAGAGCCACTGATTGCAAGTTGTTCCCAATTCTTCTGGAATGAGCTGGGAAAGGCCTCGGTCCCCAAGTTCAAACAGTCTCCAATTCCCCTTGAAGGAAGCATAAGCCGCTGCTGGCCGAGGGCTGACCGTGTTCTCACTCCGGTGCTACAGGCAGACTTCCCTGAGCCTCCGATCCCAGGAGTGCACCGAGATCTGGGGTGTGCACTGATCCTGTGTACGCACCGACCTCAGGACTGTTGGGGGAGGGGCTTCTCCAAATAGCCAGGGAGCACTTCTTTTTTTCCTATTTTTCCTCTCCGAAAAATTCTTCCGTATGAATGTTCAAATTCCCCGGTAATCTTGGGCATCAATCATCATATGTGCTGGAATACTGCTGGGTTTTCGCCCTGTTCCTCAGAAAATCAACCAGTGGTCAGGAGGAAGTAAACTGTTCCCCCTATCTCGCCACCATCTTCCGAAAACTCCCTGGAGTTTTTAATATACATAATATGTATAGTCATCTTTTTTTGCTTGACAAAAAACATAATCTTCACAAATTAGTGATATAACTGGTGATATGACTTGTTTATAAGGAATATAAAGTGCAAAACTTCCTGTGTAAGACTAGAAACATGTCTTCAGCTGGTTATAAGAAGTAGCTATTCCTGGATGACTTGAAGGATTTCTTTAATATTTCTTTCTTTACTTTCATTCTGTTCAATAGAGCCAAGAAGTTTGGAATATGTGTTTAACTCCCTTATTCTTAAAATGGTTGTTGATTTTTCACCTTCCAGATCAAATACATATCTGTTCATTTTAACCAGTAATTTCCTTGTGACTTGCTCAGTCCCTTAAAGCTAGGAGATGACAGAGCAATGCTAGAATCTAGCTGTTTGCTTTGTCACAGTTGAGCAGGTAGGATTTTTATCATGTTCTAATAGATAGGGTTGAAAAACTCGTTTATCCTAAACCACCAAAATGTATTGCTATTTATTTATAAAGAATAAAAGAGATGATCCAGTTAATTATTAGTATTCTTGAATATTATCAGATAGGACCTGTGTTCTTAGCCATGCTTCTGGACCCTTATACATGAGGTTCAGGGACACATCGGATGAGCAATCAAATAGTAACAGACATTGAAGGGAGGGGGTAGATGAATTTTGGTTGAGACCAATATAGGAAATATAGGAGAAAGAACTGAACAAACTTATTGAAGACTTAGAAATGTAGTGGGTTTTAAAGTGGCAGAAGTAATAGTGGCCCTAACTCATTTTAAAAGGCTAATTTTAGTTAATTCATCTGATTCTATTCTATCTGATTTTTCAAATGCAACTTAATTCTAATAATCATTAGCATAACTGTTTGAAGCACTCCACTCTTGATTAGTATTCTAAAGGGATTAATAATTTTCTACCCTAGGAGAAGGAAAAAGGACGTTTTATCAGAACATTGCACCTGTCATATATCACATCTTGAATAATTTATGCCCACTGTTGTTGCCAAGTAAAACTTGAGCAAAGTTTTAGATTTTGAAGCTAAATTTTAAATCATAATTATTTAATAAATGTTTGTGAAAACCAGCTGTTCACTTTTAAAAATCCTAAAAGAAGCCATATGACAAGGCCTAACGAAATCAACACAATTAGAATGTTCTGCTTATAAATAGCACAGTGTTATTAATAGAAACGTGCTCTGAGACGCCACAGCTGTGCAATTGTGGAGACAACATGCTTGACTCGCCGTGGCTGCCCTTTAAAAGTGCTTTCCGCAAATGAGCTCTGGGGAGGCAGAGCAGGGCATGGCAGTTATGCCTCTGATACATACATGACAGTGTGGAAAGGATTATTACCTCAAAATTATTTTATTAATGTTGTGAAGGCATTTGATATTCAAAAATAGCAAAGCTTCAAATTATCAAGATTTTTCAGTGTAATGTGAGGTGTGAAGATAATATGGATTAAAAACAGCTAATGTCTATAAACTCTAGGATAGATTTCATTTCCCTTTTCCTGTTAAAATAGGCACTTCGGGATTACATATGTGATTCCCAGGCCCGCACTAACCATGTTCCCACTCTAGCCCCCACCCTATCCCCAGCTCTACCCAAAAGAGGGTGTTTGCTCTTGAGAATCCATGACTTCCCCCAAGGCTATAATTTTGGATGGCATAGTAGCTCCTTTACTTACTGTATAAGTAGAATGAGGGAATACAAATTCTTTAGAAAGATCAACTGAATTAGAGAGAATAGAATAAAGAGAAAGAGTTAATGTCTATGGAAAACATCTATTTCTAATTTGCAGAAGAATTTTATTTTGTAGATTTTTAATATGAGTATTATAGAGATTATTATCAACTTAATTCTCAAAGAGCTGTTGCTTAGTACAAAGAGATTCCAATGTGTTAATCATAGATGCAAACAGATCCAGACAAACTAAAGGAAGTAAAAATATTCTCATAGTTTAAATCTGCCCCTCCCCTTAGAAAATGTCATGAAATTGACTTGTAAACTTGATTTTTTTCATTGTCCATTACTTCTCATTCATGCCTGTGGGACTCTTGTTTGCTTTGGTTTGCTAATCAAACAAATATCAGCTGAGTTTATTTGAAAACTGAAATAAATTGCTGCACTTTAGGTCATTAATGGCAATCACATTTTGCAACTGGCAGAATATTCAGTGACTACAGATCTTGAAACAGGATTTGGTGTTCCTAGACCTGTTAATTTCTATCTTTGAAGTATAAAATGCAATGAAAAAAACCCCAGAAAGTAGTTATATATTTGTGTCTATATACAAATTTTATTGTAGTCTTTAAAAATATTTAAATAACTTAAAGCTTTTGGCATTATTCTGAAACTGGCATGAAGCACTGAATTCCAAAACATTTAGTAACTTGATATTTGTAATTTGCTGGTTCCTTTTTATGGAGAGGACCTCCCACTTCCTCCTGTAATGATCATGAAACCTGTGGCTATCAAACCATTCACACAGGTAACTTATATTTGGTCATTTGAACTACCAAACTTCTTGGAACTCCCATAGATTTCATTCTTCCTTCCCAAAAGGCCAAGTGCCCAATCTGAAAGAAATTATTCTAAAGGAAAGAATACCTTTTGGATTTGCATTTTTAAAATAAAAATAAAGGGCTACTTTATTTTTTGTTTACTTTTTTGGGGGGGTTATTCATTATTCTTTTTATTGTTGTTGTTCAGTTACAGTTACCCACATTTTTCTCTTTGCTCTCTCCTGCCCTGTCCCATAGTCAATCCTGACTCCCTGTCTATGCCCATGAGTCCTCTATTCATGTTCCCTGACTTGCACCTTCCCCTTCTTTCCCCTGTTAATCTCCTCCATTCTCCCCTCTGGTTCTGTATTTCCATGTCTCTGATTCTATTTTGCTCAGTTGTTTGTTTCGTGATTAGGTTACACTTATAAGTGAAATCATACGGTATTTGTCTTTCACTGCCTGGCTTATTTCACTTAGCATAATGCTCTCCAGTTCCAGCCATGCTGTTGTGAAGGGTAGAGTTCCTTTTTTCTTTCTGCTGCATAGCTGCATAGTATTCCATTGTATAAATGAACCACCATGTTTTGATCCACTCATTTATTGATGAGCACTTGGGTTGTTTCCAGAACTTGGCTATTGTAAAAAATGTTGCTATGAACAATGGAGTGCATAGGTTGTTTTGAATTGGTGTTTTAGGACTCTTAGGGTATATTCCCAGCAGTGGAATTGCCGGGTCAAAAGGCAGTTCCATTTTAGTTTTCTGAGGAAACTCCATACTGTTTTCCACAGTGGCTGCACCAGTCTGCATTCCCACCAACAGTGCACTAGGGTTCCCTTTTCTCTACAACCTCACCAGCAGTTGTTGCTTGTTGATTTGTTAATAATGGCCATACTGACCAGTGTGAAGTCATATCTCATTGTGGTTTTAATTTGCATGTCTCTGATGGCTAGTGATGTTGAGCATTTTTTCATGTGTCTCTGGGCTCTCTGTATTTCCTCATTGGAGAAGTGTCTACTGAGGTCCTTAGCTCATTTTTAAAAAAAAAACAGATTACCTTCCTTTTTAAAAAAAAGATTTTATGTATTTTTTTAACAGAGGGGAATGGAGGGAGAGAGAGGGAGAGAGACACCAATGTGTGCTTGCCTCTCTTATGCCCCGCACCGGGGACCTGGACTGCAACCCAGGCATGTGCCCTAACTGGGAATCAAACCAGCAACCCTTCAGTTTGCAGGCCGGTGTTCAATGCACTGAGCCGCACCAGCCAGGGACCTTAGCCTATGTTTTAATTGGATTGTTTTTCTTCCTGGTGTGGAGTCATGTGAGTTCTTTATATATTTTGGAGATCAAACCCTTTTGAATTTGAGAAGAACAAAGAGGGATCACAATACCTGATATCAGACTATATTATAAGGCCACTGTAATCAAAACAATATGGTACTGACATAAGAACAGACACACAGACCAACTGAACAGAATAGAAAGCCCAGAATAAACCCATGTCTTTATGGTCAATTAATATTTGACAAAGGGGTAGGAACATAAAATAGAGTAAAAGTAGCTTCTTAATCAAGTGGTGTTGGGAGATCTGGTCATGTACATGCAAAAAATGAAATGAGAACATCAACTTATACCATACTCCAAAATAAACTCAAGATGGTTAAAAGACTTATATATAAGTTGTTGATACCATAAAGATCCCAGAGGAGAACATAGGCAGGAAAATTTCCAATATCCCATGCAGCAATATTTTCGCTGACACATTCTCTAGGGTAGGGGATGTAAAGGAAAGAATAAACAAATGGGACTACATGGATTTGTTTTTGAAATGTCTTTTTAGATAGACATGTAGATTGATGGAGCAGAATGGGGAACTGAGAAAATCCAATACAAATACTGCTGAATTGTGACAAAGGGAGCTATTAAATAGAAGAATTATCTTTTCAAGAAATGGTACTGGAACAATTAGACATCTATAGGTAAAAAGTTATTAAACTCAATCTAAACCTTGCAGTGCATATAAAACTTAATTGAAAGTAAATCATAAGTATAAATGTAAAACATAAAGCTATGAAAATTTTATAGAAAGCATAGAACATCTTTAGGACTTGGGGCTAGATGAGTTTTGGGGCATGATACCAAAAGCACAATCCATAAAAGAAAATATTCATAAATTGACTTTACTCTAAAAACTTTTATGCTGTGAGAAACCATATTAAGATTATAAAAACAAGCTACAGAGAAAAAATATTTGCAAAACACATATTGACAAAAATATAGAGAATATAGAAAGAACTCTCAAATTTCAACAGTATTAAAACAATCAAGTATAAAAATGGGCAAAAACACAGACCTTTCACCAAACAGGAGATGCAATGAAAAATAACCACACAAAAAGATGTTCAACATCATTAGCCATTAAGTAAATGCAAAATAAAGCCACTATGAAATATCACCTCA
>PVJI01034651.1:0-10291 GCA_004026765.1 Micronycteris hirsuta | reverse complement strand
AGGAAATATTTTCAAATCATCTCTCTGATAAGAGATTAATGTTCAAAATATATAAAGAACACATTCAACTCAATAGCAAAAAACAAACAATCCAATTAAAAGATGAGCAGAGGATCTGAACAAAAATTTTGCTAAGGAAAACATACAGATGGCCAACACGCACATGAAAAGATGTTCAACACTAATTATTAGGGAAATGCGAATCAAAACCACAATGAGAGTCACCTCACACTTGTTACAATGACTTTTATCAAAAAAAGAAGTAAGTGTTGGCAAAGATGTGGAGAAAAGGGAACCCTCGTGTACTTTTGGTGGGAATGTAAATTGGTTCAGTCACTATGGAAAACACTGGAGGTTCCTCAGAAAACTACCATATGTATGACCTAGCAATTCCATTCTGGATATTTATCTGAAGAAAATATAACCACCAACTCAAAAATATAAATGCGCCCCAATGTTTAATGCAGCATTATTTATGATAGCCAAGACATGGAGGCAACCTAAATGTCCATCAATGAATGAATGGAAGAAGAAATTGTGATGTATACATATATGTGCATATATATATACACACACATAGATATGATAGAATATGATCTAACTTACACTGGGGATCTAAGAAACAAACAAATAGATAACCCAAAGAACAGATTGGTGGTTGCCTGAGGCAAGGAGGGGGGCAAAATTGGTGAAGGGGGTCAACAGTTATAAATTTCCAGTAATAAAATGAATGTCATGAGGATGTAATGTACAGCATAATGACCATAGCTAATGGTATTGTGTTGCATATTTGAAAGTAGCTAGGAGAGTGGATCTTGAAAGTTCTCATCACAAGAAAAAAGATTTGTAACTATATATGGTGATGGATGTCTGTACACTTCAAACTAAAATAATGTTAGGTCAATTATTCCTCAAAGAAAAAAATTCTTTACTGTGAGCAAGATTACATGGTTAGTTACATTAAAAAATGTTCTTTTTGTTAAGGAGATATGGAATACTACATGAAACATGGATAATAACATTTTTCATATGGGAGCTTATTTTATTTTCTAATAAAGAAAACAATTTGTAGAGAAATTCTGTGATGGCAGCAAGGTATATGTCTCAAATTAAGGTTATGCTTTGTTAGGTACATGAAGAGCTGTGCCTCTAAATGACTTCATGGGACGTTTTCAAGCAACTCAGCACTTGGCAGGTTTAATTTTGATGAGCAGGAGCAGGTGGGTGGCTCAGGCTTCTCAACCTTGAAGAGATGACCCTAATTGACTCTTTTTTTCTCAATAGTTGCAAGATTAAACGAGATTTAATTCAGGAACTTGGGGAAGGTGTAGCCATTGTTCAGGTGAAAGGGAGAGGAGTGTGGGACAAATAGAAAGAAACAAGTGTGAGGAAAGCACAACCTGACAGCCTGGGAGGCGCACTGGCAGGGAGTCCCTGGGGTTCATGGAAACTTGGAAGAACCGCTTCTGTTCAGTACAAAGAAATGAAACCCAACCAGCAATGGAGCTCACATGAGCATGCACGCTTCTCTGACTTCTGGGTGGGAGGAGCCTTTTCTGTTTTTCCGCAGGTTTATGCCTTTTCAGAGCTTTGAGAGGATTTCAGTGCTTTGAAAACTAATTTTTCTAAGATTGTTTCCAGTTGTAACCATTTTGACACCATCTTTCACTTTTTTTAACGATTCTCTCTCGTTCCTTAGCCCCCCTCCTTCTGCTTCCTTTCTTTCACTCCCCATGTGGGTAAAGTTTCTGGCAGCTGGCTTGGATGCCAGGAAAAAGACAACTGCTCTAGAAGGAGAAAACCCTTTCCCACTTGCCGGGCTGCACTAGGACCCCAGACTCCCAGCTGAGCACTGGTTCCTGTTCGTTTGGAAAGGGAAATACCCACCTCACATGCCTCTTTAGACAATGTGGGCACGTTCAGGGGTCTGGTGAAACATATTGAAATTTGTGAAGTCACTAGTCTGCCATCTGTTTAAAAATTCTTCGATAGGCTAATCATCTACTTAACACATACTTGGGGAGCTTATGGTCATGGCTCCTCAGAGAAAGCCTTATGCACTACAATTTGGGACCTATCTATGCAAAAGCTGTTGCCAGGTTATGCTGGAAGAATCCTTGCTGTGAGAGTGAGGTGTTTGCTTTGGTTTTATTTGTTTGTTTGGTACAAACATTCTATCAGAGTCTCTTATGTTCCGAGCTCTCAATGCGTTCATAAAAGTTTTAAAACCAGGATAAAGGCATGTGTGTTAATGTTTTTACACCCACATTTGTTTTAAAAAATCATGACTACTATCAATTTGTACTATTCTTTTTCTTCTTTCACAATATCCCTTTCACCCATTGTTAGTATATTCTTAGATATTTCCATGAGTCAGTCTACATGTGTTAAATGGAAAATTAACAATAATAATTTATATAACATAAATCCTCCCAAATTTACGCATAAAATATATAATAATTTAAAAATTGCTACTTTTTTAACCTTTAATTCTATTTTTATTTTGTCCTCCCCTATATACACACACATTTACACACATATATAAATACTATATATAATTTTCTAAACCTTAATCACCTGATTCAGGTAGTGTTTGCCAGGCTTCTCCCCTATAAAGTGCTATTTTTCCTCTTTGTAATTAGTGAGCGATTTGTGAGGACATGCTTTCTGACCATGTAAATATCCTGTTTCTCACTGAATTTTCAGCCACTATGTTAGCACCCGCCAGTAATTTCCTGACTCCATCATGCCAAGTGATAAATGTAGAAGAAATGATATATAAAATCAAAACTGATTTTATAAAAAATAACATAATTCTCTCTTTATTACTCTGAAATATATTTTATAGATGATATAAACTTCCCACATATAACTTCAACTATAGCATAAAGGAGAAATGAAAGAATAGTGATTTATATTACAAATAATATGTATTTCAGTATGTGGCGCTTTGACGCTTCTCCAAGAGAGGACACACGGAAGGAGTCAGGTGTGAGAAGTCACGATAATGGGGACAGCTGCTCCATGCAGAATGACTTACTGGTGGCATTATATTAGTTATGTCATTTTTTAAAATGGTGAACAACTCTTGTTAAAATTTGGAACAAAATAGTGCAAAATGATCCCTCAACTTACTTTATAATGGCAAACCCCAAATACATTAAAGTAGTATTTAAATCATTTCTCTTTAAATATAAAATATATACATAAGATTTAGACAACCATAAATAGGTTTTTACCTATATGTATGCTGGGTAAGGCACCCGGCAAGTCCTATAGGATGTGGAATAGTTCTTTGCACTGTGGCACCTGCCCACTCATTTCAGGACATCTGCTATCTCTGCCTTACATCTGCTAAATGTCTTTAGTATCTTATAACCATTGAGGTAATAAAGTAACTCCAAAAAAATCCAAAATGTCCCCTGGAGGTGCTAACACTGGTTGGAAAGCACTGTTTTAAGATTCTCTTTTTGTAAAAAAAATTATTGTATATTTTTCCCATGACCACTTAATCCTGTTATACTCGCCCCTCCCCAAATCACCACATTGTTGTCCATGTCCATGGGTCCTTTTCCCTTTTTGCGCAATTCTGCCCACCACGCCCCCCAAAATATAGGCATATATACATATTGACTTTTCTCTCTGTGTTCCTTAGTAGCTGTCTTTAGCCCTTTACCTGTGTTCTTCAGACTCTCTACTGCATCTTACAGGTCTTGGACCCTGGGACTTTTTTATTTCCACAGATGTATACTGTGTTGGCTTGAGGTTTGGGAGATCAAATAGCATGATCCCCCACACTTAGCTCTTCATGGGGATGGATACAAAGATTAATATCACTTTCAGTTAAGACCAGAAAGACAAGGGACGTTTCTTAGAATGCAAACCCGGGCTTCAAGCATTCCACATATATCTCTCACTCACCATGTGTAGGTGTCTTTAACTTCACTGTCGAAGGTTTTGTCCCTTGGTGTCCCTGAATTTAGATTAAAATCTGGAAGAGAAATGTGATCTGATAACAAGAAGGTCTTGTTTTGAAAGGTCAACTTGCCACATTGAAATAAGAATTATAAACAAGTGCTTCAGTGACCAGCAATCCAATTGTGAGGAACCAGTGTGTTACTACTCTAAGTAAGAATGTTTTGACCAAGGTAGGTCAAGTCCCCCTTGATTAATTAATCTATTATAAACAAGAATAATAACATGAACTAGTCAAAGGAATTTTAAGAAAGGAGAATTGTCTTGGATTTGAGGCGTTTTGTTGACTGTCTGGACATAGTAACAAAACGTGCCCTATCACATGCCCACTTTTCAATTTTCCTTGAGTCAGTTTTCTGAACATCTTTCTCCTTTTTTTTTCTCAAATTTTCCATAATTTCACCTTCTTTGCATGCTTTCATGTTCCAACTTTTCAGACATGAGGAATCTGATTTCTCAGCTGACCAAATGATTTCATTACATTCATGTTCTAAAGTCACACTTACAAGTTTTCATAGGTCAGCAGAAGAGAGAAACTGGAAGTGCCTACCAAGCATTAGTTTTGTGGCCTTTTCTTTGTTTTTTGAGATTGCTTTGCACAACCTTCCCTTGTAGAGAAGTTTCTTCCTTAGAGCATTCTGGGTGCTTTGACCTGAATCATTTACTGCTCTGGCTTGTGGCAACATGAAAAACTGACCCGACAGGACAAAAATGAGTTGATTATTTCAGCTGAATTCGCTGGGAGTTTCCCTCACTACATAAGAGAGGTGGAACTTGTAAAAAACTGGAACATGCAGCTTCTCACTATCCCTTTATGCACAATCCATTCAGCACATGTTTACAGAAGTCCCTTCATTTTTCACAGCCAGAGGCGCTAAGGGAGAGTGACGGGGCTCCCACAGCACCATAGCGGGGGTGAGGTGATTCAAAGAATCCAGGATGAGTTAGGTGACCTGGATCCCCCTTCTGGTGCCACCTCTTACCAGCTAGCATGTCTGAACTTCACATTCCTTAAACAAAATAAAAACAATAGCCGTTTTGTCTACAGTGCAGTATGATTGTAAGGGTCAATTGAAACAAGAAAATTCCAAATATGGTTAAGAATTTTTTTACACTGAGATATTAGGCAGCATTTCTGAGACCATTTAACTGGGAATCAAGTTTGGGGAGTCTGCTGGTAGCTCTGCTCTGTACCTCCCAGGGCAGCTGAGAGGATCATGCATAATAGAGCAAACCCTCTGAATGAGATGAATGGGCAAGAGAACAAGTTAGCCGTCCTATTGTCTCTTCAACCTCAAAACGTCAACATTGAGCTCATCACATCTTAACTTTGGCTTTAGGCCACTACTTGCTCTTCATGGTCCTCTCTGACCCTAACACCCCAGCCTTTTGGAGTTGACAGCACAGAAGACAGCCGTGTCTCCCCCATGCCCCTCCAACCCCAGTATGATCCTTGGCTGCAGTGTAAGGGACAGACGCAGGGCCAGCACGGAAAGGGCTCTGACGGCTGTGATTTGCCACATTGTATGCTCACAATCCTGTTTACCAAGTCTGCCAAGATGGAGACAACCTAGGGTAGATTTTCATGAAAAAATTCAGAGTATGTTGAACAAAATCAATGGCAAATGATGAAATTGGAGAAAAGGAACTGAATTTAGAGTTAGATGATGCAGGTTCTAGTCTGCGCTCTCTACTTACCCTTTGTGAGACTTTTGGGAGAATGACTTGACCTCAGTTTCCTCAGCGGAGGCTAAAGGTAGCTGCCACGAACATGTTGTAAGGCTATCAGGGGAGTCTGATGGACGGTGTATTATGTCATTGTCTGAGCCGTTCGCTGTGGCACAATGAACACAAAGCAACAGATTTGGGTTGTTTAGTTGTTAAAGAAAGGCAGCTGCAAGAAAACTAGATTTATTGAGCATTTACTATGAACCTGATATAAGATTAAGAGTTTTACGTAATCACACTTAACCTCTATAAGAATTTTATGAGGTAGGTATTATTATCTCTATTTTTGTCAGAGAGGTTAAGTAACTTGTCTAAGTTTTCACAGTGCCAATAGTACTTGCCAGAATTCAAATTCAAGTTCAACTGACTCTAAAACTTATCTGTTACCTGCTGCCTCAATAGTAGAGCAAACATATATGTTGAACCTAAGCAGTCCATTCATGATTTCTGTGCTTTGATATACAGAGATAAAACAACTCCCCCACCCCAATCCAATCTTTGTATCTTAATAAGAGTAAGTCAGATTTCTGTATTTGAGAAAGGAAAGGCCAGGCTAAATGCATGCATTAGAGAGATTCAAAGCTGCAGGTTCTTCAAACACCCAAGTGAGTGTTTAATCTAGGAGTATTAGGAGAAGACTGCCAAATGACAGGGCTGCCATGAGATTCCGTAGGGAGAGTCAGTATTCATGGTGACAGCCTGAATCCAAACACACGCTGTCAGTGGGTGGTTGAATCGACAAACCTGTTTGAATCTGGCTGCTGGGAAGCATTACATCATCTGTGGTGGCCAAAGCCAAAATCTGCCAGATTTAAAAGAAAACTACAGACAGGAAATGCAGAGAATTCAGGAACAAATGTGTTAAAAGGAGACTCAAGTTTAAACCTCTAAATGTTTTGTGTCTAGGAAGCAGTGAGAAGGTGCAAGGGTCTGAATATTTTATATCTGTTTAGTCCATGACCAGTTAGTGGCCTTAGATTTAGAGTAACATTTTAAAACTGGCCCCTGGATTGCAGGAAGACAGAAAAACAATATAGCCATTTGGTCTGACTACTTATAAAATTTAGCTAGTGCTTTTTAAAAATAGTTCCAAACCAAATTAGCTTTGGGCACCTGCTGGAGCTTAGTGTGTTTTAGAGAGACTTGTTTCTGTCAGCAAGAAGAAAAAAAAGAAAATCCTAACCCCACAAAACCCTCCACCCACACAGTTTGTTATAAAACTTGACACTCCTAATGCTTTTTCAAGCCACATCTCTTCAAATCATTTGAACAAAGAAAAAAACATTTGACATCTTGAAAGAATGGGGCAAATTATTTGTTAGATTAGTCTCAAAAAGGGTCAGGGGAGGAAGAAAGGTAGAGATGGTGGATAATGGGGTATTTAATCACATCATGAAAGTGTTTCTAATGCTTTATGTAAATTTGTTTCTTTTTAAAATATATAGTTTATTGATTATGCTATTACAGTTATCCCATTTTCCCCCTTTATTCCCCTCTGCCCTACATACCCACTCCCACCTGCATTACCTGCCCCCCGGCCTTTACTTCATGTCCATGGGTCGTACATATAAGTTCTTTGGGTTCTACATTTCCTATACTATTCTTAACTTCCCCCTGTCTATTTTGTACCTACCATTTATGCTTCTAATTCCCTGCGCCTTTTTCCCCATTCTCCCCTGTTCTCTCCTCACTGATAACCCTCCATGTCATCCCCATTTCTGTGATTCTCTTCCTGATCTAGTTGTTTGCTTACTTTGTTTTTCTTTTTCATGTTCAGTTGTTGATAGTTGTGAGTCTGTTGTCATTTTACTGCTCATAGTTTTGATTTTCTTCTTTTTCTTAGATAAGTCCTTTAACATTTCATATAATAAGGCCTTGGTGATGATGAACTCCTTTAACTTGATCTTATGTTGGAAGCACTTTATCTGCCTTTCCATTCTAAATGATAGCTTTGCTGGATAAAGTAATCTTGGATGTAGGTCCTTGCCTTTCATGACTTTGAATACTTCTTTCCAGCCCCTTCTTGCCTGTAAGGTTTCTTTTGAGAAATCAGCTGATAGTCTCATGGAAACTCCTTTGTAGGTAACTGTCTCCTTTTCTCTTGCTGCTTTTAAGATTCTCTCCTCATCTTTAATCTTGGGTAATGTAACTATGATGTGCATTGGTGTGTGCTTCCTTGGGTCCAACTTCTTTGGGACTCTCCGAGCTTCCTGGACTTCCTGGAAGTCTCTTTCTTTTGCCAGATTAGGGAAGTTCTCCTTCATTATGTTTTCAAATAAGTTTTCAATTTCTTGCTCTTCCTCTTCTTCTTCTGGCACCCCTATGTTTCAGACGTTGGAATGTTTAAAGTTGTCCTGGAGGTTTCTAAGCCTCTCCTCATTTTTTTTGAATTCTTGTTTCTTCATTTTGTTCTGGTTGAATGTTTATTTCTTCCTTCTGCTCCAAACCCTTCATCTGAGTCCCAGTTTCCTTCCCATCACTGCTGGTTCCCTGTGCATTTTTCTTTATTCCACTTTGCATGGTCCTCGCTTTTTCCTCTATTTTGGGACCATACTCAACCATTTCTGGGAGCATCCTGATTACCAGTGTTTTGAACTCTGCATCTGATAGTTTGGCTATCTCTTCATCACTTAGTTGTATTTTTCTGGAGTTTTGATCTGTTCTTTCACTTGAAATATATATATATAAATATATATATTTTGCCCTGGCTGGTGTAGCTCAGTGGATTGAGCGCGGGCTGGGAACCAGACGGTCCCGGTTTGATTCCCAGTCAGGGCACATGGCTGGGTTGCGGGCCGGGTCCCCTATGAGGGCCATGTGAGAGGCAACCATACATTGCTATTTCTCTCCCTCTCTGTCTCCCTCCCTTCTCCTCTCTCTAAAAATAAATAAATAAAAAATCTTAAAAAAAATCTGTCATTTATAAAAAAAAATATATATATATATATATTTTTTGTTTTGGCACACGGGTCTGGATGAATGTTTGTTCTTTAACTCCTTGGTTGTTGGACTTGCATACAGTTCTATTTTCTGGCAGTTCTGGTTACTTTTTGTTTTTAAATTTGTTGTTGTCCTTCTTTTGGTTATACAAGGAGGCAAAGTGTATCTACCTACACCTCCGTCTTGGCTGGAAGTATCTATAAATTTGTTTCAATACTCATGTTATAATATGGCTGGAATTTTGAGACTTACAGTTTTACTGGATAGACCACTTAAATGTGGACAGGTGTTTCATGTGATTTAGACGCTTTTCATTTATTTGACAGAAGAGATAAAGATGATGTCTAAGTGAATAATGGCAATGATTACAGCAACAAAAATATCAAAAATAATTTTATGGAGATTTAATATTTTAGGCAATAGTGAAAACTGTCAATTGTTCACAGAGGATGCTAAAATCCTGACCAACACTGACAAATGAAAAACTCATTTCCACAGTGCTCTGTAAGTGATTTAGGTTTTTCAGACCTTATCTAAATTCTCTCCTGCACTGGTTCTCTAACTGTTTTAATATACATATTTTCAATAATAAAATGGCTTGGAGAAGCCTACCTTACCATCACTAGGTATACATCACTGAATAAAAATATAACTGACTTACTAATGATTCGCCCTGTCTTCCTGAATTGTGGCGGATTCCGTCTGGCAGAATCCATGTAGGCTGCGATTGAATGTGTAAATCATCTCACACAGAAACACACAAGAATAGAGAACTGGGACCACGCAACTACTCCCTTATCATATGGGAGAGGCCCCCAGCCTTGGGTCCAGGCGTTTTTATTGCTGTTCTCCGGGACATTACCTCAGAATGGTATTCATTAACCTTGCATAGATTATAGATTCGCTTTAGGTGGTAGACAGCCCAGAAGGTACATCAAAAGAATTATGCAAAGACAAGAGGTATGGCTGAACTTTGAAAGGATTAGCATTGGTCTGAGGAAGCTAGTTAAGCATTGGCATGTGTTCTTTTGATCCAGGGAGAGAGAGGTTTTTTAGCAAGAGCAAGGTTTTATTTTAAATATAAGGCCTGATTTCCCCACAGGAGATTCTGCTACCCTACGTGTAGGTCCACGCATGCCGGCTTGTGCTTATCACGAGAGTCCTTGCTCATGTATGCGTGAAAGCACAGGGCTACACTTCCCCTACTGTGGGTATGGGAATTTCCCTTACTGAATAATTTTGAATAATTTCTTTCTTAACCACTGCAGGTTCTTGAAATCAAATTTGTATCTTAGAAGTCCTGATTATAGTAATAACAACAAGGATAAGGATGACTACTCTGCTGCTGCCACTTATTAAACACCTGGTACTGAATAGGTACTTTATATGCATTTTTATATACCTGATAACAACCCTGTAGAATAGTTATTTATAGCCAAATTTTATAAATGGGGAAACTGAGCATCTTAGAGTCCATACAGTTAAAATAATAGGAATATTAGAATTTGAATCTGTCGGCCTGTCTTAAAACTATGTTGTTTCCATTATATAAGGGGGAAAAAGGTAAAAGAAAGACAAGGTAAAAGGAGCCATTTCATCCAGGAAGTTACTGGCAAAATGGCAAACTTGCTTTGTTCCCCTTCAGGGG
>PVJI01034650.1:0-10308 GCA_004026765.1 Micronycteris hirsuta | reverse complement strand
GGAAGGAAAACCCGGAGAACAGTCACAGGGATGGAAGAAAAGCTCCTAGGGGTCTTTTCCCTCTTATCTTGGGAACTTCTACCTGGGAATGAGGAAAGTAAAGCTGTGTCCAATTCCCCTTGGGGGTCCCACGCCCTATGAAAAAGGAAGCTGACGGGCTGGAAGCGTGCTCTCCGCAATGGCCAGCCAAGGGAAGGACGTTCCCTCTTGCCGGGACAGGGACACATACCCTAGGGCCAATAATCTTCCATACCTACCTCCCCTCCTCCAGGGAGTGGAAGGCCATGCTCATGATGAGGCACTGGGATGGAGGACGACAGCAATCCAAGAACGTGTCCACAGATTTGACACACTCGGGCAGACTTAAGAGCAAACCTAGATCTCTCAGTGTAATAGCTTCGCTTTATAAACAGACATTGGGTTTGGAGTCGGAAAACTTGGGTTCGAGTCCCGATCCAGCCACGTACCGGCCATGGGGCCTTATGTAAGACAATCCCCATCTCTGGGCCTCAGTTTGCTCAGGAGCCCGAGAGGCTGAACTAAGAGCTACCTCCACGGCCTCTTCCAAGTCTAGCTCCAGAGCCCTCAGTGGCCACAGCAGGGAAAGGAGAGGAGTTGTTCACGAGGCTCCTGCTCAGCTTAGCCCGTCCCTGGATACAGTAAATGAATGACTGACTGGCTATGTTTCCACCTACTCTACCCAAAATAGGCCTGCCCTTTGGCTAAGGAAGGAGATTCCTGATCTTCATCTTCATTTCATATCAGAAAGATGTGCACAAAATGACCCACGGAAGGTCAGGGGAGACTTGGAGACCATTTGGGCAACAGGCAAGAGAGATAAAGCTCTGGAGGCAGAGCTGGGAGTGAAGCCCAGGACCGTGGGTCCACTCACAGGGGTCACTGCAGGCTTTCTGGGCCACCCTGTCCTCCGACCCAGACTCCCCGGAACCATTGGGGCTGGAACGGCACCAGCGGCACTCTTGTGGTGAGCACCGAGCATGAACGTGGGAATTATTAATCCTAGGATTCCAGCTGCATTAGAGCCTGATTATTTGCATGATCTAGGCAATGGCGGTTTTAAGTATCTGGAGTTAATTAAACAATTTTTCTATCTTATCAGAAAGTCTGCATCATGCAATGGTTCACTCTGGATCTAAAGAAAGCCATGGACCTGTTCCTAAAACCACAAACACCCAGCTTTGGAATAATTCCGGAGGGTTCCTGAACCCAATGAAACCTGCAAATAATCCAATCCACTAGGTATTCTTGGACCCCAGATTAAGAACTCCTGGAGGGAAAAAGAAAAGACCCCAAATTCAAATCATGGCTCAACCTTGAGCCAGTTCCCAAATCCCTGAGCTTTTGTTTCCTCATCTACAATTGAGGTCACAGACGCTAGCTCTCAGGGTAGTTGCGGGGTTAAAGGAGACGGGAAGTCTTGTAGCACAGGGCTGCCACAGGGTTTGCCATCAGCAGTAATAGCTAAGAGAGACTGGCTCCATCCTATGCACTTTATCGGCATTATCTCGGCAGTCCTAAGAGACAGGTACCGTTATTACCCCTGTTTCACAGACGAGGAAGCTGAGACACAGAGGTTAGGAATCTGCCTAAGATGACATAGCTTCCAAATGGCAAGGCCATACAATCCATGTTCCTAACTACCACACCATATTGTCCCATCAAATGACAGTTTAATTTATTCCAGAAGTGTGGTTTAAAAAATAAATCAGCCCTGGCTGGTGTAGCTCAGTGGATTGAGTGCAGGCTGCGAACCAAAGGGTCGCTGGTTCGATTCCCAGTCAGGGCACAGGCCTGGGTTGCAGGCCAGGTCCCCAGTTGGGGACATACCAGAGGCAACCACATATAGATGTTTCTCTCCCTCTCTTTCTCCCTCCCTTCCCTTCTCTCTAAAAATTAATTAATTAATTAATTAAAAGCCAAGAAGGGAAAAGAAGCATAGAAATAAACACATCTTCTGAGGGATGAGTTGACCCAAAAACCCCTGTGCAATACCTGCCCAGTTTGCCCTTTTCTTGGGGCAGAGGCAGAAAAGCAGATTCCTGAGCCCTGGGCAGCCTACGACCTGAGGTCAGTCTCACCTAGGTTCTGCAGACTCACGCCTGGAGGGCACGTTTACAGGTGCAGGCACCGTCCTAATGCTTTCCAAAAATCCTCCCATTCGATTCCCATGATCCCTATGAGGTCCCTATTACCACTAGCCCTCCTTTACAGATGAGAGACCTGAAACGCGGGTTTAAACTCTCCCCTTAAATCTCCCCTAAGACCGAATGCTAGGAAGAGGCAGAGCTGGGCAGGTTGGCCTGAGGCCATGCTCTTCACTGCTGCTCTGAACTGCTTCCCACTACCAGGATCAGCAGACGGTTTTAGCACAAATACACAGGTTAAGATCAGAGACTCTGGGGTCAAAACCAGGTAAAAAGGTAGGGGTGGGGTGTTAGGGAGGGAGGTTAACTAAGAGCAATCTCTATCCAGTACCCTGGAGCAGACTCTACCTACCCAGTGTGACCTGCTTGGTCGGGGGTGGGGGCGCAGGAGAGAGACAGGCACTCAGCAGAAAAGACATCCGAAGGTGAAAGTGGGGGAAGGGAGATGGTGAATGCGAGAGCAGAGGGTTAGTGGACGAGGCAGGAGATACTGTAAAAGAAGAAATGGGGGGTCTGAACTCCAGCTAGAAAATTACAACATTCGGAGTTCCAGGGCCCCTGGGAAAACTCAGAGTCCTTCAGCTCAGCACCCAAAGGTCTGGTGTAAACACCTGCAGAGCATAGGAACAGCCTCTGGCCCATCCCCTCTGGCTAGGTGACCCAGACCTTGTTCCTTGGCTGTGAATTTGTCCCAGAGATGAGCAGCAACAAGTCAGTGATGTGAGAGGAAGACTTTCCAAAGGAAGAAAGATGTGCATTCTTATGCCCCTCGCCTTTCTTCAAAATGCTGGTTCTTAACCTGGGCCACACATGGAATCAGCTGAGGAGCTTTTACAAAATACTGGTACTCTCTGGGGACGGAACGTGATCATTGGCTTGTTGAAAATGCACCAGGAGTCCGAATGCGCAGCCAGGATTGAGCATCTACACTTGATTCATCACCCACCACGTCTCATCTAGGACAAACTCTGAGATCCCCGCTACTCAAAGTGTGGCAGTGAAACCTGGACACAAGCATCACCTGGCAGTTCGTTAGAAATGCAGAAACACAGCTCGCACCCCGGACCTTTTGGGACTGAGTCTGCATTTTAACAAGCTCCCCGGATGGTATATGTTCACAGTAAAGTTTGAGAACCACCCGTTTTCGACTTCACCTTTTACTACCATTTTCATCTGGACAGCCAGCAGCTTAGCTATTCAACTCCCCTCTTCCCTCAGCCCGAGACAGGAACCAGCAGGTAGCGCAGGAGCTCCCACGTGTTGGCGTGCCTCGGAAGCAGCTGGAAATACTAGAAATACAGATTCCCTAGGCCCAGGGGTGTTTAACAAGCACTTCCTGCCCCAGGCGCTTCTGATCCAGGTCCAGAGGCTGCAAGAGGAAATGCTGTTACAGCGGAGAGCACATGAACACTGGAACCAGGTGAATTTCACCCAAAATTCTTTTTTATTTTTATTTATTGATTTTAGAGATAAAGAGGAAGGGAGAGACAGACAGAAACATCGACCTGTTTTTCCACATATTTATGCACTCATTGGTTGATTTTTGTATGTGCCCTGACCAGGGATCAAACCCGCAACCTTGGCGTATCAGGATGATGCTCTAACCAGCTAAGCTACCCGGTCAGGGCTTCTCCCCAAATTCTGATGCTTCCACTTACCATGCATATGAATTTACAGGAATCACGAGCTTCTCTGAGCCTGTTTTCTCATCTATAAAAATCAGGCCAAAACTCTTTACTGCTGCTTTAAAAAAAAAAAAAAAAATTACCATAAGTCTTCATCTCACACCGCTGACTTGTTGCTGCTCATCTCTAAAAAACATTACCATAAATGTTTCGCATTAAATTGTGCCCCCCCAAAAAAATATATTGAAGTCCAAACCCCCAGTACCAGAAAATATTGACCTTATTCGGTAGCAGGATCATTTCAGATGTAATTAGCTAAAATGAGGTCCTACTGGAATAGGATGGGCCTTAATCCAATATGACTGGTGTCCTTACAAGAAAAAACACAGGAGGGCAGACGCCAGGCGGCAAACAAAGCAGAGATTGGAGCGATGCAGCTGTGTGCCAACGACCACCAACAGACCCCTAAAAGGGAGAAAGAGGCAAGGCAGGGTTCTCCCCTACGGGTTTCGGAGGGACTGTGGCCCAGCGACACCTTCATTTCTGTCGTATTAAGCCCCAGCCCCCCACCCCACTTCGGTACTTTATTACAGCAGCCCGGAGGACCAAACACAAGTGAGATTCAAGGATTAGGACCCTCACAAGTGAGAATTCCTACAAATAGGAGGTATCAATAAAGGTGGGCTCCCATCTCCTGCACCCTGATTTCTGATCTTCTAGTCCTTTGTCAGCAGTCAGGCACAACAGCATTACAGCTGCCCATTCCTTCAAGGAGCTCAGGGTCCACCACGGAGTGGCAGGGAAAGTTCCTCGCAGGGTGATCCATGAAGAAACTCAATGTCTGTGCCAGGGG
Source organism: Micronycteris hirsuta (assembly GCA_004026765.1). Taxonomy (NCBI): domain Eukaryota; kingdom Metazoa; phylum Chordata; class Mammalia; order Chiroptera; family Phyllostomidae; genus Micronycteris; species Micronycteris hirsuta. The sequence goes on along the minus strand of PVJI01034650.1, from coordinate 5,665 downwards.
GCAGCCAGACAACAGCTCTCAAACCAGAGTAAAGTGATCCAAACCCAGCTCTGCCTCTGCAGAGACTGCGGGACAGTGACAACTGTCGGCTGCCCAGCAGGAAGCCTTGGCTCTGAGTGGCCAGCCACCTCCTCCCCATACCCACCAAAGAAGAGCACAAAAGCTCCTTGGAGAGAGCTGGTTGCCCTTGGAAAAGAATTTCCAAAAAGTCATACAATCTTAAAAGGAACTTTGGGCAATGCCAACTGGATCGGGTGAAAGAGAAAAGAGCCAGAAGGGCAGGGCTATTTGAATATGAAAAGCAAAGAATTGTTCTGAGAGTGAGCAAAGAATCACAAGACCTTCGGGCGGAATGGGGACTCAAAAACTGTTTCCCGCCCTGCACCCCTACATTCATCCCAGCATTATTCACAAAAGTCGAGATACGGGAGCAACCTAAGTGCCTATCAATGGGTGAATGGATAAGAAAATGTGATTTTATACACATACACACACTCAGTGAAATATCATTCAGCAGAAGGAAATCCTGCCATTTGCAATCACATGGAGGGACCTCAAGGGCATTATGCTAAGTGAGATAAGTCAGAGAAAAACAAATACTGACCTCATTTGTATAAGGACTCTAAGAATGCCAAACTCCTGGAGACAGAGGCTGGAATGGTGGTCACCAGCAGCAGGGGGTGATGGGGAAGATGCAGGTCAAAGGGCCTAAACTTCTGGTTTTAGGATAAGTAACTTCTGAGGCTCTGGTGCACAGCATGATGATTATATTTAATAATATTTTATCATTGGATTGGCCAAAGAGTTCATGTGGGGTTTTTTTCTGTAAAGTAAAAGACACATTTTTCATTTTCACCAATAATTTTATTAATTTGGATATTTTGCATATGCCATCTATCTCCCCCATGGCATGACATTGATTGTTCTCAGTTATTGTCTTGATTTTATTGCTATCAACCTCAACTGGTCTACCCAACCATGGAACATTGTCCAGCAAGAAATCTCCCCCACGAAACTCCGCAAACCACTTTTGACACATTCGATCACCTTCTCCATACACTGTACAAATCTTATTTTGCATTTAGTTGTGTTTTTACCTTTCTTGAAATAATAAAGCATAATATGCCAAAAATGTTGCGCATTTTTTCCATCGTCAATATTAAAATGGCTACACAAAAATCTACCTATTTTGATAAGTTTTTTTAAATGCATGCTGATATGACAGCTGTTACAATATCTAACAAAATTGTTCCAAATGAAGTCAAAGACATCGAAGTGCTATTAGAGCCATCTTACAGAAAAAGACGAAGGAACTTTTTGGCCAACCCAATACATATACCTGAAAGTGGCTAAGAGAATAGATCTTAACTGTTCTCGCCATTTAAATTAAAAAGGTTATGATGCGGTGTGATGGAGGTGTTAGGCAAGGTTACAGTGCTGGTCACAGTGCAATAGACGTGTATCAACAGCACATTGGACACCATTGAATGTCCTATTGTTACAGAACAGACAGGGGGAGGGTAAACGATATACTATTACCGAAAGAACCCCCCTTTTTCTCCGGGGGGGTTTCGCCACAACTACTAGGTTCGCCTTGCCCACCGCCAGGGGAGAGACATCTCTCAATGCCAGAGATTGGTGAAAAGGAGAGGAATTACTTACTTAAAAGTTATACAGGCTTGGAGTAATGACTTACTGTCTTCATTAAAATACTAAAGTCCTTTAGAATACCCACAGATGCACACAATCCTTCCTTCTCCCTCTGCCCAGTCTGGGGTGCCATATCTCAGGAAAAGAAGTAGAAGTCCATGGTTCAGGCTCCCGGCACCAGCAGCTGTGTTGCTGCCATGATCTCTAGTTAATCCAAAACCATGTGGCACCTTCTCACAGCCCACCAGCAAGAGTCCTTTCACCCCTTTTCTTCCAGGCAAAGTCTCTCCTGCTTCCTAAGCCACATGGCAAAAAGGGAGCACCCCAGAGCCACGTGGTCCTGACTCTCACTCAGGCCGCAGGGTCCCCACTCTACCACAGCTGCGTGGTCCCAACTCCTGCCCAAGCCACATGGTGATCCCTCGCTCCTTCCCATAGCTCCTCTCCTGCATTCTTCCAAACTGCTAAGAGATCTCTGCATCACTGGTACATTTTGCTTCCCAGTTTCCTAAGCTGCATGGCAAAGGGAGCCCCAAAGCCACATGGTGATTCCACTCATGGCTGCCACACCTCGGTTTAAATCCCCATGCCAGTCTTCCTCTGCAGCCCCATTTCCGACTCCTCCTTCAATCAGTTACACCTGCCAGCTTTCCCACATTCTTCCAGCTTAACTGGGCTGCCATAGTTAAGTCTGGGCAGGTGTGGCCCTGTGGTGTGGAGCCAATCATCTCCAAGCTCTCACGCAGGTGCTGTAACCAGGGGGAGTTGCCTCCCAGTTATATCTTGGGTGGCAGTCACTTCCATCCCCCTGGCTTGAAGCATGGCCACAGCTATTTAACATATCTATGAAACCAGTTAAAGGTTATAGATATGTTAAATGACCATGCCAGAGGTTGGCTGCAAAGCTGTTGCTATACAAAACAGCTCTGCAAGGCCCTGCTCCATGTGTTCCATCCCCCAGCTCAGACTTGTGGGGGTGAGAACATCCCATTTTTTTTTTTTAATATTTCCTGGACTCCCTATCTGGAGCCCCCTCTTGTCTGCACCCTGTTACACCATGTCAATTGTTATAAGGTTATATCTCAATAAATCTAGATAAAGTATTTCTTATTGACACTATTACAGATGTCCCCATTTTTGCTCCCCTTTGCCCACTTCCACCGAGCCCCTTGGCCACTGACGCTGGTCCTGCCCACTTCTCCCAGGGCCCTGAAGAGCATCTCAGGTCCTTCTCATTCCCAGGCTCTTATCCCAAAGTCAGGAGTGTATGAAAACCTGGGACAGGCTGATCAAGAATGAACAATGGTTCCCAACCCCTTCCTTGGGGTTCAGGGATACAGAGGCCTGTCCAGAGGGCAGTCTAGTGGGAGCCATGCCGCACTGGAGCTTCTCTTGCCCTTGACCATCTCATTTCAGGATCCTTGGGTGGCTGCCCTCCTTTTTCTTCGTCCTTGCAAACCTGCCCTCTGGATGTGGCACCTAAAACCCCAGTTAACACAAGTCTGATTTTCCTTCTTCTCCATCTCCCACGCAGACAAAAAGACAACCTTTGAGAGGAAGAAAAGAGGAGCTATAAATTCAGACCAGGTTTAAGACTAACTGAATTTCCCCTCTCTCTTTGAACCCCCTTTTTTTTCTGTGACGATGGGGAAGCACGCGTGGTACACGAGGGTCATCCCTCACCAAGCACCTTTACCTTCGCTAATTCAGAGCCACATCATGCGGGGAGGAGAGGGTGGGTAATTAGATGAGCAGCTTCATCAACAGGTGGATGAATCGGCAGGCAGATAATGCTGTAAGGAGAGGAACAGAGGCAGAGAGAATCAGCTTTTAACAGTCAGCCAACAGGGCCAGAGTTGCATGGGACAAACACTCTCTCTCTCGAAATGCCAGGAAGAAAAGTGTGGCACCCAGGAGCCCACTGGGGTGTACGTGGAAAATTGCCAAATGAAATAGCAACAGCAAAAAAAAAAAAAAAAAAGTCACCTAACTACAGAAGGGAAAACAGAATCATTATGAACTTCAGTAAGTAGAAAGATAAGAGGAAAGAGAAATGAAAAACCTGTACACCTCTATCTACCACTAGGTTCAAAGTCAAGTTCAAACCAATCAGTAAAACTCCTGAGAAGAGCCTGCGGCTGTAAGAAATCCTGCTCAAGTCACCAAGTCCTTCTCCTGCCTCACCTTCCCTGGAGCAGGGGTTCACCTCAGCTGGGATCCCATGGGCCCAACACTGAGCCTTGGAGAAATACTCTTTAAAATTAAAGGATCGCTTGGGCAAGTCCCTCCTTTTCTTGTTCAGTGGTGCACGATCGAAAGAAAGGCTAAGCTGCAACTGTCAGGTCCAGTGCCCCACCCTTGGTCTAGGAGCTCCACGTGTGTGCCAAAGTCATCCAATCCGTCCCTACAGTGGAGAGGTTCTCTGCAGCCCAGGTCAGAATGCCCAGGAAGTCAGAGCCACGGCAGCTGCCACTTCTGCACACGCAGGCAGTGGGGAGGAACCGGCAGAGGAGGTAATCGTCTGTTTTGAGTAGGGATAGCAGGGAGGCCGCATGAATGGGGCGGGTGGGACACATTCAAGTCTTTGGACTGGCATCTCTACTCTGCCAGGCGGCACCCGTGTGCCCTTATGAGCAAGTTCTCACCTCACTTCTCTGAACCTCCGCTCCTCACCTACAAAAAGGGACAGTGGTGCCTTTCTCCTGATGTTGTTCCAGGATTAAAGATTCTGCCCGTAAAGGGGCCTGCCCCACAGTTAATGAAAGCTGCCGCCATCGACATCGAAAGCTGCCGCCATCGGGCCCTGCCCCGCGCCCCAGCTTCAGCCCTGCCCAAGCTGAGACTCTGACCCCACGTGCAGGCTGTGTGCCTCCTTCACCCCCAGAAAGGCAGCCCCAGGTTTAGAAGGCGGGTTCAGCACCAAGCCTTCCTTCCTGCTATCCCACCCTCGCAGGGTGGCCCCAGCGTCAGAGGTGGACCTTGACCCTGGTGTGCACCTCCAATGCCTTGTTTTCACAAGTTACTCAGTGGTCTCGCTGACTGTTTACTGAGCACCACTAGCTCAGGTCCCTCCTCATGCAGGCATCCTGCCTGGCTCCTGTCTTGCTCTCGTGGTCCCTCTCCCAGAGATGGGAGCCCCTGTTTGGTGGCAGATGCTCTGCAGAATCCTGCCATTGGAGTCCGCCCCCTTCAACCCCCATCACTTCACGGCAGCCCTGTCCCTGCTTCAGGCTGCCCGCCAGAGCTTACCAGACACCTTCCCGCCAAGTCTCTCCCTCCGCAAGTAGGGCTCAGTGGAATAGACACAGACTATCGAACCAGCTGCCCTGCACATCTACTGTGTGACCTTAGGCAAGTCCCTTAACCTCTCTGAACCTTTTCTATAAAATAAGGATAATAGCAGCTTCCCCGAGGCATGGAGGAAATTCAAGGGATGGTGGGCGACCTGGGCCTATGACAGTGTCTGGCACTTCAGAGTGCCCCTAAAGGCCAGGTCCCTCCGTCCTGCCACCTCCCACCCCAGATGGCCTGTAACTAGTGGTGGGGAGCTACATTCAGAGATATGCCAGTGGTCATTAAAACAAATTTGTCACTTGATTCTATAGCCAGGTGGCACACGACAGCCATTAATTTTTCACATGAAAAATGGCTCTGCTAATTGAAAAACATCAAAAAGATTGAGGTGTACACAAACGTTCGGCTCTGTTTATTTCTTCTAATTTACTTCTCAGCACTCAGTAAGAACTTAATGACTCTCATGTGTGGCTTCCTCCCTATTTATAGATACCAGTGGCTGTGGTGTTCTAGATGTACACCCTGAGAGCATTCCGCCTGGGCTGCACGGCCAGTGGGGAACAGTTGCAGCACCCGAGTGAATTCCGGATTCCTCGAAAGCTTAGCTGGCACACCTGCTGTTCGTAGGAAACCCCCTCAGCAGCTGGATTCTGTTTTCCTTTTCTTGGTGCAGATTTTTTTGTCTTGAAATTCTTTTTATTCTTTCAGTTGGTATTCAATA
>PVJI01034649.1:0-10301 GCA_004026765.1 Micronycteris hirsuta | reverse complement strand
ATGTTTGCTGTGAAATGCGTATAGTATTATATCACAATATATGACAGCAGCTACTTTATTCGGATATTTAATTTGAAATGCTAAATATATCTACTTATGGATTCTATTTGTGTGTCTTGCCAAAAATTATTTCTAGTCTGCTATTTTGCAGTTTTCATTTAATCTAACAAGAACTAAAACAACACCTATGAAGAACATACAGGAGAGGTATTTAATATTTTGGAAAGTAGGATTTAAAATAAATAGTTCTTTTGTGCAGGTATAACAAGGGGCTATATCTCCACCAAGGTCTAAACTAGAAGAAATAAATTTAATTTACCAAAAGAAAATGAATTTTTTAAAAGTGTGAAATGAAATGATGGAGAAAAGTAAAGAAGAAATTAAAAACTTGGATCTCTTCAGCCAGTTCAATGTATTGATTTCATTTCTCCTATTGACAAAATATTTAACATTGATATGATTCATATTTCTAAAAATTAATTTACTATTAATATACTTGACAAATTACATCTACACATGTTCTATAAGTACCAGAGCATTTTAAATTGCAGTTTTAAATTTTGGCTTTTTCATGCACACCCACTTTGTTAAAGAGCCCACCTATCATCAAATTTTTGTGGTCACACCTGCGCTGCTGCCCAGGTTCATATCACCATTCCTCACCTCTCAACCAAACAGAGTGTGACAGAGATTTGTGTGTTCGCCTTTTACTCCCTGCCACACAACTAGACTGCATTTCCCAGGCTTCTTACAGTTTCAGACAATGGAATGTGGACAGTGGCGGTTAAGGGATGCCACTTCAAGGCTCAGCTTCCAAATGTCTTTGGTACATAATTCTTGACTCTCCTAAATCAGTTTATCAAATGAATGGACACACTGAACGAGGTCTCTTCAGCATCAAGATATAAAGAGCCTGCCCCCTGAATAAGCAAATGAAGTGCTTGGCAACAGGAATATCTGCATTGGAGCAAAGAGTCCATTTATTACATGAAACTACTAAAATTTTTAGATGTGTCATTACTGAACCTAGACTTATTTATTCTATTTCTGGTGCACCAGTAAGAAAATTACGAACAATCATTTCCATCTTCATCTGTGTAATATAATACCATTTAAAATTCTAAAGTCTCAAAATAGAATCTTAATATCCCCTTCCAATCAGCTTTCACTTGTAACATTTCTATTTTTCTGTTAACGACATCATCATTCTAGAAGCAGAAAATATGATGCAATCTGGGATTTTGGTGATTGAGAACAGTCATTTTGAAAACTTAACATAGGAGAATTAACTCTATTATCATTACGTGATGCATTGTTATAATTTAGCAGGTATGACATGGCAGCAAAATTCAATTCCTTATTATAATATTTATGCTGTGATATGTCCCTTTAGAACTTGGAAATGCAGCTAACTAAGGCTAACAAAAGTTACTCTATACCCAGCATAACACAATTCAAACACTTTGTTTTATTAATTCATGTTCATCAGAATTCATTACAATAATTTATTAGTATAATCATGAAAACTATCCAATACTAGTATCTTGAGGCCATCAGAATGGTCACTCATATGGATACCACTGGGTAGTAAAATGAGTAAGAAAAGCCTCAGATTGCACGTGAGTTTATGCCATTCTTGCAAATGTAGGCGATGTGTGTAATTCCTTTTTCTCTCTCTCACACTTGAAAATAATCAAAAGAATAGCTCCTGACATGCTTATTACACAGGGTTGGCAAGTTTCTACCACTGTGGCAGGGCTGGCAGCAAGGCTGCAATGATTAGTATGCCAATCCCAGACATGGCATGATTAGATCCAGTGTCTAACCATGTTGCTACAGCGAGCTCACACAGCAGTCTGACTACAGCGTGCCTGTCTTCATGGTGCCAAACATCTTATACATTCACTATGCAATTCCTAGTGTGGATTTGTGACTGAGATGTATTGTTTACCAAATATTTTGTCTCTGCAGTGAAAAAATAAACTTATTTGTATGTTTGGCTAGTCCTGTTGGTAAAAGCCATGATATTAATTGAACTACTCACTCTTTTACTATTAGTTTTTTGCTTTCTTATTTAGCTACGATTTTATTTTTTTGTGTGTTTTTTTTTTTTGCTGACTATAAAATTTTTCTGCCTGTAGTGCAAATGTCAGCTGTTTAAAATTATAATGTTCAAATAACATTTAGGAAAAATATTCATTTTATTTTCTTAAATACAAATATTAGAGGTGTTTAATATGTATATATTAACAAGTTTACAAAAATAGATTCTGTGGCTTTAGGCTATAATAAAAGAAATATTCAGAGTTATAACTTATTTTAATATCTTGGCCAAGAAGATATATATAAATATTTTAAGAAAATATATTAAATCAAATCAGTTTATTTGTTTCTGTGTACCATATTAATGGGCAATAGAACACATTTATTAAACTTTCTTGACAATATGTAATACATTAAATAAGTCATTAAAGTCTGGCTGTGGATCCACTGTTATGGTACTTTGTGTTATGAGTAATAATATATTTGCTATAAATATTCCCTTATAACCATTTTCTACATAAGAAAACACACCTAAAATTTGACTTCTATTTTTCCTTTGAGGCAATTTTCTTTTCCCTTTTGTCTTTGTATTAAAGCATTACCAACCATGATTAATTGGTAGAAAAATCTCTCATTTCTGTAGTTCACCGAGAGGTGATTGTAGAGAAAATTCAGGGTCCTCTTGATCTAGTAATTTATCAAAGTAGCCTGACACACACGTGCAAACAGAGTCGGTTTTAATCTGTCAACACATATTATTGGATGCTTACCCCAAATCCCGATATTTAGTTTCTAGGTGGATATTCCATGTAACATCAAGAAAGTTCAGTGTTTCCTCACCTGCAAATACTTTCCCTCCTTTCACGCCTGCCTGTGGACTGTGCTGTCTTAAGAATGATTCTCTTAAATCATGAATTCCTCCCAATTTTTTCACCAGTCTTGCCTGTCCCCTCAGCTCCAGTATGATATCTCCAACACTCAGTAACTCATTTTGGAAGGACAAGTTTAACATGCTAACATCGACCTCAGTATCCCCCTGCCAGCTTGTGGCTGCCACAGTGACCCACAGCTCAATAAAAGGCACTATCAGGTACCCACCCTTTCAGCTCTGAACCCCAGAAGTCATCCATGTTTTCTTGTATGGTACTTCACATCTAATCCATACATAAATTCTGTTAGTTGCACTTTAAATTACATCCACAATCTGGTCATGTCTTTTATTTCATCTGTTGCCATTAGTCCAAATTACCCATTAACTCTCTTGTTTTGACTTCTACACTAGACTCCTAAGTAGTATTACTTTTTTCTACTCTTGCCCTATTTATAGTCTCTTCACACAGTAGCTAATAAAATCATGTCAATTCCCTTACTAAAAAATTTCCAGGGAGTTCACATAATATTCAGGAAAAAAACAAAACTGTTCAGGGACTGTCCTCAAGGTTGTGCATGATTCAGCCCCACTTTTCTCTCAGACCCCTCTCTCCTTTTGCTAACTCTGCTTTATCCCCCCTGATCTTCTTGCTCTTTTTGGAAATATTCCATCTCAGTCCACCCCAAGGTATTTGCATGTTTCTGTTCTCTATACCAGAGTATATATCAAACTGAAGGCCCAATTTTCATTCATTTTTTTCTATTATATACCCAAACTTCATTTTTTCCTGTTCAAATATTTCCCTTTTCCATTCATCCCGCCTTCTAATCCCAGTTATTACCTAATCCCTTACAAACTTTTAATAGCTCTTACATCTACTTATACTTTTACAACATTTACTTTTTATTGTCTGTCTTCCCTAAGAAGGAATACAGAGCATGTCACTCCAAAATATGTCATGTTAGTGTATTGCTTATTTCTAGTTAAAGGTGCTTCAGAAATAATGAGTGACCCAAGGTCATGGGCAGCCGGGTGGAGATGGATGGTGGGGGGGGGCAGGGGAGAGCAATGGGGGAAAATTGGGACAACTGTAATTGAACAACAATAAAGCAATACAAAATAAAAAGTAATAAAGGAAAAGAACAAAGTACAAGTTTAACTGTGGAAAAGAAAAAAAAAGAAATAGCAGTTTTAAAAAGAATACTCTGACCCTTCCTGTCTCTTCCTGAAAGCAGAAGATCAAATTCCCATTTGAAAGCTGCCCTCTCTGTACCACGAGGAAGGAAGACTTTCCCACTACCAGAGATGGGGAATTGAGGCTGAGAAATCTGTGCAAACAAACCTTGTTATAATAACCCTTATCTTTCTTCTCACCTCACCACAATTTTCTGGCACTAGCCCAAACCCCTCTGTCTTGTCAATTCTTTACAACTTCATTGTTTCTTTTTCTAAAAGGTATAAAAACATTCTGCTCTAGTCACTTCTTTATGTCTTTATTCTACTGTGAAGGCTCCAATATACATGCAAAATTTTAATAAAACCTGTATGCTTTCTCCTGACGGTGTAACTCTCAGTTCCAGCCAGAGACCACAATAGGTAGAGGAGATTTTTCCGCTCTTACACTGAGTGGAATTTAACTCTGTGAAAGAGGGTGTGTGTCTGTCTTACTGCCTGTAGTATTGTCTAGAAAAGTTTCAATAACTATTTGCTAAGTAAATAAATGACTAAATCAAACCATACATTGAAAGTCACATCTTTTCATAACTAGTTGATATTGTCCACTTTACTTATTCTGATTAAAGTACAATTTCTTCTGCTACCTTTGTGAGCCACTTGAGTAAACACCAGGAGATGAACCATAATGCACAGCTCTTGCCTTTTCACTGTTTCTTTCTTAACTAGCCGTGTTGATCTGAAGCTGGCTCACCTCTAACTCAGTACTATCTTACAGGATGGGTCACTTTGCCAAGAATCACGTGTAGCATGAATCCTTAAACTTTAGCAGGCATCAGAGTCACCTCCAACCCAGACTTTCTTTTTCAGTAGGTCTGGGAGGTGTGGCTCAAAAATGTGTGTTCCTAACTGATCCTCAAGTGTTGTTGACTCTGATAGTCAGGGACCGAAGTTTGAGAACCACAGATTTATAGAATGTCTGGGTGATGGCCATGTCCTTTTGTTGTCTCTTCCAGAGGAATCTGAGGAAACCGAGGTGGAAGTGTTCTACAGAAGAGGATAAGCAATGTATTGGGGCCCTGCCAGCCATGGGTACAGGCTGGAGAGGTGAGCAGTTGTCAGAGGAAGTGTCCTGAAGAGTTTTCCTGGCTATATTTCAAACTTAAAATTTGACAAAATAACAAAGAGAAGGCACTAATAAAAATGTAGAGCTAGAGGAAAAGATAGAGAGAAAACAGAGAAGGACAGGAAGAAGGAGGGAAAGGAGGAAGAAGCGAGAGGTGACTTGGAACAATTGAGATGCTGTCATGCAGAGGTTCAGAAAGCATAGGGAATGCCTGAAGGAAGGAGCTGAAGTTGATTTGGAGAAGCTGGTGTTTGCAGTAAATTTCCCAATGGTATTTACAGATTCACATTTAGGGAGAATTGTATAGGGGCAGGAGAGAGGCAATAAAGAAACTAACATTAAGCAGAAATCTTCCATCTCTGCCATGTTTAGAGGCTTTCAAACAATAGGCAGATTATTTAACCAAAATCTGTGTTCAATGTCTAGCGATGTGTCAATTCAGTACAATGAAATTGGTGACTGAAAGAGAAAAAAAATGATAGCTCTGGAAGCTAACGGTACAAAAATCAAGGTGGGTGCAAGGCTGTGCTCTCTCTGAAGGCTTTGGAGGGGGGAACCCTTCTTGGCTGCCACCTAGCTTCTGGGGTCTGCATGGAACCCTCAGCATTTCGTGTCTCATGGTTGCGCCAGCCCAGTTTCTGCTCTGCTCTCAAGGGGAATTCTTCCTGTGTCATCCGTTCTCCATGTTGTCTCTGTGTCTTCTATGGGTACCACTATTAAAGTTAATTAAAAAAAAAAAACTATTTTTGGTAAAATATTTTAAGTGGAGGAACTAACTGAATCTTTCTTTGGCTGTGATCTCCCAAAGGCATGCTCTTTGCAAATGATCATTTGTGATCTACTTGTTACTATTCTCGCGGTGTCTCGTTGGTCTGCTCCATGTTCTGTACCCTTTCATCCAACTGAAATTGAGAGTTTCCAATTCTCTATCACAGCTCTTCAGTCAGGCATAAAGTCTCAACGACCAAAACGAACAAACTAATGGACTTTGAAGCTTCTCATTCTAGGGATTAACCATATTGACCAGAAGTTTACATATATTTAATGCTTGCTTCATCTGTTTAATGCTTGCTACAGTGCTAAGTGTTTTGTGTGTTAGCAAGCTGATTTAATTTCTTTGTCTTTTTGAAATAATACCCTCCTTGTGGTTATTCATTCCAATCCCAGTGCATTTTTAATAGTTGTGTTGGTGGATGAGAGTCAATGAATGGAGTGGACAAATTCCAATTCTGAATCTGGTAGGTGTTTTGGCATTCTTCAAACAGCACTGTGTAGGTGGCTGTCCACTCTTTATTGCCTGGCTTGTTTATCATCCTTATATAATCTAATTCATATGAAAATTTTAATTAAGAGGGGAGTATTTAAGAACATAATTTTATTTTGCTAAAATGTGAGAATATTCTAAATTTATATATGTATATATTGAATATATGTCCTTCTCTGTATGTAAAAACGTATTTGGTTATAGAAAATCATAAGTTTAATGAAATAATTAGTACTGGGCAAAAAAGTCATTTTTTAAACATGAATACATATAAATAGATATTTTTATTTTATAAATCATCAAGATTTAAAATTGATTTAAAAGTAGAAAAAGTATACCAATAAAATGCCAGTACAGGGATGACAAGCAAATGTATAGACCTTAAGAAATAAAAGACAGAAAACTCATTGTTAAAATTAACAACCAGGTTAAAGAAACAGAGTATTTCAGTCTTACAGAACTAACCAGAGGCTGTGCAATTAGAAGTCTAGACTTATTCATTTCTCATCTCTTCGGTGCCTTGAAGTCCTTTCCACTCTCACTAAAGGTTTACCAAATCCTTGTCTGTCCTTGTGTTATCAATTTTTAACATATTATTTTGGGTGAATTTAAAAGGAGTCATTTTAATATCATACTTTTATTGTTATAGCGATAAAATGAGTTATAGTATAAACCATGTTAAATGACTCCTGGTTTTTTATCAAATGTTATTGATTTTTTTTGACTTGATGAAAATATTTTAAATTTTGCAGAAGTTTTTCCAACTAGAGCTGTTTGAGTGCCACAGCCTGCCTCTCATGTGTCAGCAATTTTTATAGCTATATATAGTATATCAGGTTTACTGGAGAGTCTGAGCTTTGTGGGGTGCACACTTGAAAAGGATTTACTTTTTAAATCAATGTTCCCAGCTGTGAAATGCCAAATCTTTCTCCCCTGCCAGGTAGCCGGTCTTTTAATGATGTCTTGGGTAGGTTCTATAACTTCTCCATAATTTATTAAAAAGTCTAGTCTAGTTAACAACTCCAATCTCATCTCCTCTCTCCATCACAATACAAGTTTGGTTTGGGGCCAAAGGGCGTGGAGAGGGGAGGCAGTGTGGTCTGCTCTCTCATTTGCTTACTATTACCAGGAGTCAAGTGGAAAGTTACAGTATGTCTCTTTGGGACATCTCCCCATCATCTGTGTTACACTTTTATGTCTGTAGCTGCCCTTGAAAGAAATATAGAGTAGAGGGACTAGAGCGTCTTAACTTCATTGACCTTTCACGAGCAATACTTCGTTTCTCTTACTGTCAACTGCCTTACTGTCCTGGATAACACTGATGGACCGTCAAAGTCCTGGATGACAGACATCTAACCACTGACGTTCTAATGAAGAGCATGGGTAATTTCCGTGGAGGTCCTATTTGGAACACACTCACTGTAAATTTACCTCATTTATTATTATTTACTTAACACTTACATAGCTCTTACTTTTTGCTGTGCCTGGTCCACATGTTTTACAAATTTAATTATCTGAAAATCATAGGAAGTAGGTACTTTTACTATAGCTAGATGGAGAAATTGAAGCACAGAGAAACTGAACGTGTGCAAGATCACATTACTAGTAACTGGCTGACCTGCTATTTGAATGCAGGTGCTCTGGCTTCAGTATCTCTGTTCTAACTACTACGCTAATCTGCCTTCATGTGGTTATTGCTAGCTTGAGATAATTTAACAGGATATGGTAGTAATGGTCTGGAACCAATAGCTTTCTAGAATAAATAAATAATTTTGTAAGTTTTGGAGCCATCAATATATATTTTTCATTTTTGAACTATGAGCATGGATATGATCTCTGAAAGGGAGTGCCCAACTACAAAAAAAAATATTTAAGCACCATGAAAGACCCCATAAGTGAAGACTTCGAAAACCAGGGAGATCAGAAGATTTTGGCTCTACAACACAGAAACATGGATATCCCCAGCAAACCAGTGGCTGAGTGCTCATTCCAACCTCACTCTCTATGTGCTGTTCTAATTTGTTCAGAGAAGAGGCTAAACACTTGCATGCAGATGAGTTGGAAAAAGGCATTGCCTCAGTTTGCTTAAGTCTCAGCAAAGCAAAAGCCTCGGAGAACAAAACCTACCTCCACAAAACGTCAATGTCATTGGCGAGTGAGTCAAGGGCAGTTTCACTCAGACTCAAGCAGTTTAATTAATAATGTACCTAGGAGAGGTCTTGGAAATTCATTTTCCTTCTCATCACATAGTCAGTGATATTTTGGTGCTCTTTATATATTGGCATCCTGAACAAGTAACTGTCTGCCTGGCCTAAGTCCGCCTTAAACCCTGAAGTCACTGGAGCCAAAGACCGGAACGTTTCAAATGGAAATGAACAGCTGCAAAATGTTCAAATAGGTCCAGTGGATCTAGAATTGGGAAATTAGATTCTGTAATTAGAAGGTCATTTTGGTTTTGCAGGAAGAAATTGAGGCCATTCATTTCCCAGCTGCACCTCGTGCAACTGTTAAAATTTGACATTTCAATATTTGACCCACTTTGAACTTTTTCTAATGTATGATGTGAAATAAAGTTTCAAATTTATTTTGTATTGATGGTCACCCAGTTTTCCCAAAATCTTTTATAGAGTGGGATAAATTTCCTTCTTAATTTGAGGGCTAAACATTTTCATATATTAAAATATTATGTGTATATTTAAATATATATTTATATATAGTCTGGAAGAAGTCCAGCCATTGTTAATGTAACAAGAATGGTTTGTGTGACATGGTTTATTATACTTTTTTTCTGGTTGTGGATTAATTGACTTCCCGGTATTTTTATGTATTTTGACCAGCAAAAATAATTCTTCAGTACAGGTCAAACTGTTGTATCTGAAAGCTATTTATTTATGCATGATAATGAAACCAGAAAAGTTGGTGCTCCTGATGCCTGTCACTACCAGAACCCATACGCAGAGACAGGGATTGAATCTTTATGGGCGCTCTATTCAGATAGCCAGGGATCTGAGAAGATGGCGGGTTATGCACCCTAACAGACCATCTTACATTCCCTTTCAAGCCGGCCTTTTTTAAAAGGAGGAAAATGTGCAGGTAAGGGATTTAGAATTCAAGGGAAAAAAATATAGGTAAGGCAGGGGTGTCCAACTCATTTTCACCACGGGCCACATCAGCCTCATGGTTGCCTTCAAAGGGCTGAATATAATTTCAACTCCTTAACAGTTAAGGAGTAGTTACATTTATACAGTCCTAAAATTAATTTGGCCCTTTGAAGGCAACCACAAGGCTCATGTGGCCCCAGATGGAAGTGAGTTTGACACCCCTGAGTAAGGGATTTGGAATTCAGGCAGGAAAGAGATTAATCAAATAAAAGCTGCAGTCTGGCAATCTCCCTAACATCCCTTCATCCACAGACCAGTGATTTTCAATCTGCTTTCTCTGTCCTGTGTTCTGGGTTACTTTCTGTATCTGTGTCCTGGGTGGTGGGATGTCTCTCCCTGGAACACAGTGGCTCAGATACCATCTTGATTGCTTATGGTCTCTTCGGGAGCACAGAGGTCGAATTGATTGTGGTCACCTGGAGTGAGGGTGGGCCATACCTGCAGTTCCTGAAACAATGGCTTTATCCAGGCTTTAACTACTAAGCTTATTAACTATTACCTAAGAGAAATTTTCTCCCACTCTTGAGTTCCTCCATCATTATTTTTTACTCATACCATGCTGTTATTTTATTTCTTATATAATAATGTTTGTTGATTTTCTTCTTTTGTACAAGTATTTGATCATATCATTTATACATAGTCAGAACTTCTTATTTCCAATTT
>PVJI01034648.1:0-10300 GCA_004026765.1 Micronycteris hirsuta | reverse complement strand
CCTGAATAATCAACAAAGATTTATATTATAGGCATTGCCTGAGGCATCACTCTAATATAAATTAAACAATGTGTGATGTTTACATTAGAAATATCCCAGGCTTTATAGATGTATTCAGTGTGCAGAAATTTTAAAACATAAGTTTTCTTGAAATACTTCCTTTACTACTTTATTTTTAAAGTATATTTTATATATATATGTATGTCAGCATCAGCTAGCATAGCTTTGAAGAGATAAATTTTTTGTGAATTTTTTTTAATCCTCACCTGGGGATATATTTTATTGATTTTAGAGAGAAGAAGGGAGAGAGAAAGAGAGGGAAACATCAGTGCAAGAAAGAAACATTGATTGGTTGGGTGCCTGCCACACACATCCCCACCCAGCATCGAAACATAACCATAACCTAGGTATGTGCCCAGACTGGGGATTCAACCCGCAGCCTTTTGGTGTACAGGATGATACTCCAACCAACTGAGCCACCCTGTCAGGGCTGTGAATAAGTATTCATTGCTCAACTATTTTTAGTTCAAAGTAACCTTCAAAATGGAAAGCATGAAGCAGGGGCATCTCTTTCCAGTAAAATTGCAGATTATTTAGAACTTTACCTACTTTCTGTTATGTTGAATATTGCCCCTTAAAGCACCAGCTACAGGCTAGCTTAAAATAACAGCTGTAATAGCAGAAGCCAGCACTTCTTTGTCTTTTTACACAAACACACAGGAAGCACAAAGATTATAGTCCGGCAGTTCCTCAAAAAATAAACAGTTATTGCATTACCGAACAGTTCCACTTTTGGGTATATACCCAAGAGAAATGAAAACATGTCCACACAAAAACTTGTACATAAATATTCCTAGCAGCATCATTTATAGTAAGTGGAAACAGTGCAAATGTCCATCATCCAGTGAAGGGTAATTCTACTGTATATCCATACAATGAAACTATATTTAGCCAGTAAAAAACAATGAAATACTGATACAACATGGGTAAACCTTGAAACATGGTGCTAAGTGAAAGAAGCCACTCACAGAAGATTTGTGATTATTGAATGTATGATTGCATTTTTATGAAATACCCAAAGTAGGCAAATTTATAGAGGCAGAACCTAATTTAGTGTGATTACTTGGTGTGAAAGTGGGGGAAATTGGAGTGACTGATAATGGATACAGGGTTTCTTTTGGAGTGATAAAATTGTTCTAAAATTAGATGATAGTGGTAATTGCACAACTCTGTAAACATACTAAAAACCATTGAATCATACACTTAAAATGGGTGAATTGTAATAGTGTGTGAATTATATCTCAATAAAACTTGTATTTTTTAAAAAAAGAAGAAAAGCAAAGGTTGCTGTGAATTTCCTCAAGCAAAGTAATAAAAACATAATTTCTAATTGTGTATAGTATGTCAACCAGCAGTCTGCATCTTTAAAAACAAAAAACTAGTTTTCAACTCCACTTGACTGACTTTCCTCTAGAAAAATGTATTATTTTCTTCACTCCTTCAACAAATTAGTGTTTATTGGGTCCTGCTGGTTATCTGACAGTGTTCTTGGTACCAGGGACTCAGTTACACTCCTGATTCTTCTTTTCTTCACCTTCACTTGCAGTCACCATGTCACATCAAGTTGACATCATATTCTTTAGTTTATGATTGCTAAATCCTGTGGCCACATCTCTGTTCTAACCTTGGTCTCTATTTCTTTCTCCTTAAAAATGCCATTGTTTTTGTACCATTGTATCCTGCACCTCTTCCTGCCTCTGTGGCCACTCCTTTTTAGTCTTCTTCTCTGCCGGCCCCTCAAATGTTGATGTTAGTGTTTTCTCTTAGGCCCTTTACACATTTTCCTGTGGATTTAGGAAGTGCTAAATGAGTATTTGTTGAATGAACGAATTGATCATTTCCCAGGAGATTTAATTGTAATTGAACCTTGTTAACTGAAGAAATTGCAATGTATCATACCTGATCATGCTCTTCACTGCCAAACTTTGGTCCATGCTACTCTTAAACTACCGTACTACGTACTTGCAGTGAAAGAAAAAAATGTAAGCTCGTTATTCAACATTTGAGTTTATTAGGTTCAGGTAGCTTTTTGTAAGTTCTCTGTATATGAAAGGTAATTACAAAGGTAATTTTAAAGAGCATGCATTATCACAGATTTTTATACCAGTTTGACTATTTACGTAAATCTTATAGCATAGCTCTCCACCCTTAAAATAATACCTTCGAGTAACAATTTCATTTACATATACTCTGAAATTTATACTCTGAATTTTAGAAGGGAAAGAAAATCAATATTTAATGAAACTGTTTTATGCCAGGCACTGGCTTATGTGTCTGCCACCATTGTATATTTTCATCTTTCAGTAACTCTGGGAGATAAGTGTTCTTAGTGATCTGTAGACAGGAGAAAACGGAAGCTAAGGGAAATAAAGCAGATTGTACACTGCAGCGTGCACAGCTTCAGAACCAGCACTCTGTCAGACTTTGTGTGCATCTCTTCTAAACGATGCTGAAAATATAAACTAGGATGAAGACTAAATATAGAAATAAATGGTGTAAGTACTTGAGTATGGTAAATCTAAATTGCGTTCAAAGTTATCTGTGTCTTTTGTCCCAAGGCAGTTATTTGGCAGAAAACCAGAGCATCAGATCACAAGACGGCTCTCATGTCTGTTCTGGGGACCGCTGTTATGGGCAACATGGAGTCCTTTCAGTACCACTCTGAGGAATCTAAGGTATACAACAAAAATGTTCTTTAAAAATTTGAATTTACCAATGAAACTGTTAACGCATTTTTCTGTTGGGGGCTTGGGGTGGCAAGAGGGTTTTTTTTGTTTTGTTTTTAGCATTTTTATCAAATATGTATATATGGTAAATCACAAGATAGATACAGAGCGCTTTTTTTTTAAATAAATCAGCAATTTTTTTATTTTTATTTGTTTAGATTTCATTTATTTTTTTTTATTTATTTTTAGAGAGGGGAAGTGTTAGGACAGAAAGAGAGGGAGAGAGACATCAAGGTATGGTTGCCTTACATGTGCCTCCCACTGGGGACTTGGCTCGAAACCCAGGCAATGTGTTCTGACTGGGAATCAAACCAGCGACCCTTTGGTTCACAGGCTGGTGCTCCATCCACTGAGCCACTCCAGCCAGGGCAATACAGAGCTTTATATTAAACTTCTTGCCTAGTTTCTCCTTTTTGTATATTCTCTTTGTTATTTTTAATTTTAACTATTGTGCTTACATTAATTTTTTTTCATGATTTTCAATTTAGGATCTTATCTATTTACTTTCCACTATGAAAGAAAAAAGAGTTGAGCTCCTACCTTTATTTTCCCTTTCTTGTTCTAAATATATACTGAAAATTTTTTCTTTTAAATCTGTCACCTTCAGGCAGTGTTTCTTGAGTCCCTGTGATATTGGATGTGGTAATTAAAACCCCCACTCTTATTTTCACTTGCCTTTTCCTCTCAGTCACGTCAGCTCTATTTTTTATGTTATCAAGCTTATATTTTCTTATGTAGTCATTTTTAAATCTCCCATCTTTTATTTGAAGGTTGATTCTAAAAGTTGAAAGTTTATATGGAGTATACATTACTACAACTATCAGTAACCTTCAGTGAAAACCCAAATATGTGCTAAAATTACATTTCCTCTGTAAGGTTCCATTTTTATGTCTGTATTCCATAAAAATGAGAATACTTCTGTTGTCCCAATTAAATGGAATCTCTGTTTTTCTACCATTGTTTTTTCTGGGCTTTCCAAAAGCTTTTCTTTTTTTAAGTGAAGAAACTGTCTTCATCATGTCAGCAATAAAATCCAGCTCTTCTAGTTACTCTAGCTGTAACTGGTAACGCATTTCAATCCATTCTTTTTTTTTTTTTTTTTAAGGATTTTATTTATTTATTTTTAGTGAGAGGGGAAGGAGAAAGAGAGAGAGAGAAACATCAGTGTGTGGTTGCCTCTCACATGGCCCTCACTGGGGACCCGGCCCGCAACCCAGGCATGTGCCCCGACTGGGAATCGAACCAGGACTGCTTGGTTCCCAGTCCGCGCTCAATCCACTGAGCTACACCAGCCAGGTCTCAATCCATTCTTTTTTAACACATTGTTCCTAGAACCCACTTGTTTTGCGTTTAGAGTGTTTGTGTGTCAGGCATTCTGCACAATTCTCATTTGGGGCTTTCTTTTCATAGAAGTACCGGTTATTTCGCCTGTTTCTGTATCCCATGCCTTCCTTTTTTTTAATATTAATTCTCATTTTTTTCATTGTTCAATTACAGTGTAACTTCCACAGAAAGAGAACATGAGAGGTAAACTTTCATGTCTGAATGACTTTATTTTGCATTTTCTGTTCTTGATACTCTGGTAGACATACAGTTCTAGATTAAAAATAATCTTCTTCAGAACTTTGAAGACACTGAGTATCTTTGACCATCCATTGTTGTTAATGGAAGATTAATAAATTCCAGTTCTTTCTTTCTAGGCAGTGTATTTTTTTTTTTTTTTTTACCTGAAAGTACTTCAGCTCTTCCTCTTTGTTCTTAAATTCTACAAGAATGTGTGTAGGTATATGTCTTTTATTATACATTTACTTATGCTTAGCCCTTCGTGTGAGACTTTTTGAATCTGAACTCATTTCTTTTTCAGTTCTGGGTTATATACTTTGATCTGTCATTATTTTCATAATTTCTTTTTTTTTATTGAAAGCTTTCCTTTTGTTGATTAGGACCTCTTATTTTCTCTTGGTTTTTTGTTTTTGTGTTTTTTAAAGTTTTCCTTCTTTTTTCTGTAAGTTTTTGGAGATCTCTGTGATTTTTTTATACCTTCTACTGATTTTTTATTTATTCTGAAAGTTTTTGTTTAATTTCAAAGAGCATTATAAGGTTGTATCACTTCTTCATAACTTTTTATTGTTTTATGGATATAAAGTCTTTGTTTCTGTTTTTTAATTATTTTGTCCCTTGAATAATCTCTTTTTCTTAGGAGGTCAGTTTTGTTTGCTTATCAGGTTTCTTTCTTCCAAGCTTCTCCTTCTCTTGCTGTCTTTTCCTCTGAATAGCAAATCTAATTGGGAACTCAGTGTTTGTGGCTGGACTTACTATCAGGCTCCACTTACATATTAAGTAATCAAGATCCTCGTCCTGTTCCTGGAGTCTGGGGGAATCTCAAGTGCCATTTTGGGGTTGAGGTTTACTCTGCAACCATACTAAGTGCCCTGGAAAATTCATTTTCTCTCTCTTCCTCCCCTTCCTTTCCTTCCCTTTTCTTTTTCCTGTTTTTCCCCCTAGCACTAAATTAAAGTGTCATTGGTTTATGGAATATTGCCTCTTTTCATTTTCTTTACAGAAGAATCCTTTTGTATGTTCTTCTTAGGTGTCTGCTCACTTTAAGCCTGAAAGCTCTCTGTTGTACTCTTCACTTTTTTTTAAATTTGTTGAATCTCTGTTCTACTACTGGTTCCCCTCCTATTCTCTTTGCAGTATTATCATTTTAGTAGAGTTTTGGGTGGGATCTTATGCTCAATTAATGTCTTAAGAGTTCTCTCCGCCCCAGGAACAATTCAGGGCAGCCTTAGTAGCCAGTTGTAGTGCCTGGAGCATGGCCATAATCTGACACGGATCCTGTTTTTTTCAGAACTTGCTTAAGTACCTTCATAGTTTTGACCCACCCAAATGCCACCTTAGACTGGTTATGATAGCTCACTTGGGATAGTAAAGGTATTGTCTAAATTCCCATGGGTTCCCTGTGGCTTCATGGGACTTTATTGCCTACACTGGTAACTCAGGAAGCTTGTGACAGGAGATCCATACTTGACGTCTATGGTGTCATGCTCTAGAAATTCTAACTGCCATAGTTTGGTCTGAAGACCAGCAGCATTAGCATCACCTGGAAGCTAATTGTTATAGAAATGAAGACTCTCAGGCCTCATCCCAGACACACTGAATCAGAATCTGAATTTTAACAAGATCTGCAGGTGCACATGTATGGAAAGTACTCATTTAGACCTTGGTCAACTATGATTCCATGTGTTGGCAGGACTATCATGTAAGCCAATCCTGCAGTTGGGAATTTTTTCTCTGATCTTTATTGATTGAGATGTGTTGCCAGATCTATGTTTGCCCATTGACTTTTTAAAAATATCTTTTTTTGAATTAGAATTGCGAAAGGGCTGTTGGTAATATATGATAGATACCAAAAGTTTTGGTGTACCATCATGTGGTTATTTTTGCATGGAGGAATGGGAGAATTTGGAAAGCATGTGTTGCTGAGTGGCTCCAATTCCCTGGGCTATCAGAATGATACATTTTTTGAGTGTCTCTCTAGTGAGAGTAATTATCTAATCAAATGCCTTCTTCTGTTGTACATTTTGTGTCTAAATGGGTATTATTTTATGTTGTTACCAGCCAACCATCTCCATTCTGTGCTTTCTGGGCTTGTAAGGAGAGTTGTTTTATATCAGAGTTTCTTTGACCTTTTCTCATTTCTGGCCAAAAGCAATCTTAAGTTGTTTGCCAGCTGCTAACAGTTACCTGTCTCACCGCATTTGGTTGTGAAACTTAGTCACCAAGGCCCCTTCACTGGACTGGGATGGTAGACATGGGCCCTAGGAAACCTTGGGTCTAGAGAATCTTGATATATCTCTTCCCATAATGTTAAAGGTCAGTTTTATTTCTACAGGAACTTATCTTGAGAAGAATCTCCTAATTATGGACGATGGCCTTAGCTGTTACCACTACTGTGGTAGCGTTTCTTAGGCATTTCCCTGTGTGGCTTTGTTGTCTTGATGGCGCTCCTCCAGTTTTGTTTTGAGTTTTTTGACATCTGTCTTCTCTTTGATATTTTTTTCTCTGTATTACTCCATGCTAAGTCTGGGTGAATTCCTCACTACTCCCTGATTTTTATTCCCATAATTATATATGTTATTTCTAGATTTCAAAATTTATTCATTTTCCTCTTCTAAATTTGATTTATAGCTATTAGTTTTTATTTCTTTATCTTCTGGCTTATTTTTAAGTGAATTTTATTGTCTTTACTCTTTAAAAAGCATGGTACACATACTAATTTCAAAGTCTTTTTCATGTTGCTTTATCATTTCGACTTTCCTGAGAAAATATTCTCATTCTCTGCTATTTTATGTGCTTTGAAATTTTAATTTGCAAAATCACCTTGAATGGAGGTTTATCATTTTTTCGTTTTGATTTTTCCCCTTCCTGCTTTCCCCTCCCTATAATTTGGCAGATAACCACCCCCCTCCCAGCCCCAGTTCAAAATCAGGTGTTCTGTATTAGTAGTTTATGTTTCATCCTGCCAAGATTTTAGGGACCCCTTTTCCTAACTGACGTGGCTTAGCCTTATTCTTTGTTTTGGTGTTGTGTGTGTTCTTTCTTGTGACTCTTGCAAGCAGCTCCAAACAGTGGTCACAGTGTTCATTAAGCATTTTGGGAAGATGGAGTGGAGAAAGGGTGTCTGAGTCACCCATTTCAGTTGGAAAGACTGGTTTCAATTTCCTGCATTTTATGGAGGTGTTTTCTATTCGTTTCCATACCAGAATTTCATTTCCATCTGACATAGCCTATTTCTGATGCTTTAACAGAAACCCTCTGTGGGTATGTTGCTCTGGGTTCTTTTGCTTGTCGCGAATTCTGGCCAGCAGGATTCGTATGCCATGGCTGCATGTAAATAATTTCACATGTAATATACTGGACTAGAAATTCCGGGACCACGCGTCCCCTCCATTATCATCTTGGAGAGGCCCTAAGCCATGTGTCACCGGCTTTTTATTGCTGTTTCTCGGGCACTTTACATCTGAATGGTCTTCATTAACTATGCATGGATTGTATATTTACATTAGGTGATAGACACCCAAGATAGTATCAAGAGGATAGATATGCAAATGGAAAGACAGTACTCACAGGTCTGAGGAAGCCAGGCATGTATTAGTTTAAGTTCTTTTGATTCAGGGAGAGAGGTTTTAGCAAGGGCAAGTTTTAAACCTAAGAAATATGCCATCCTGATTTACCCACAGGAAATCCCACTGTCACACACGTGGGTCCCGCTTGCCGACCCTTGTTCCACGGAAGTTTTTCTCACGTGAAACATTAGGGCTAAATTTCTCAAGGTGGGATGCATGAATTTCCTTTAACCAATAAGAGCTAAGGCTCTCAATGCCAGAGTTTGGTAAAAAGGAACGGAATTGTTTACCTTAAAGTTATACAGGTTTAGAATAATGGTGGAATTTTCCATTAAGTCCCACTCCCTTTGAATGCCCACAAATACATACAGTCCTGGCCCCCCACCCTTTGCCCACTCGGGCCAATCTCAGGGCATGCCAGTCAGAGGTACCACCTTTCAGGAAATTAAAAAAAACAAGCAAACAAACAAAAAACAGAAGTCCATGGCCCACTTCTCCCTGTTCCTCCCAGTAATCCATGCTGGGCTGGGCAGGCCTCCCACAGTTCCCAAGACCACCAGCCGTGTTGCCACGATCTCCTGTTCTTAATCCAAAACTGTGTGGCATTTCCTTTGGCTGCCCAGCGAGGGTCTTTCCACCCGCTTTTGAGCCACATGACCCAGCAAGGTCCTGTGGCACACAACTTTTTGTTTAAATCCTGGCCTGCATCCTCCTTCTTTACCCCATTTCCGACTCCTCCCACAGTCAGTTATACCGGCTAGCACTCCTACATTTTCCGTCCCTC
The DNA here is from genome assembly GCA_004026765.1 of Micronycteris hirsuta. Classification (NCBI taxonomy): domain Eukaryota; kingdom Metazoa; phylum Chordata; class Mammalia; order Chiroptera; family Phyllostomidae; genus Micronycteris; species Micronycteris hirsuta. The sequence goes on along the minus strand of PVJI01034648.1, from coordinate 1,601 downwards.
TGGGCTGCCATTGTTAGTTCCAACAGGCGTGGCCCCTTGGGGTTGAGCAAACCATTTCCAGGCGCACATGGAGGTGCTGTAATCTGGGGAGCCACCTCCCAGCTACATCATGGGTCAAAGTCACACCCATTTCCCTGGCCCAGGCAAACTATTCAGCATTACTATGAAGCTAGACAGCTGTTATTGATAATGCAAAGTAACTCTCAATGGCCCTGCTTCATGTCTCCCATCCCCCAGCCAAGTTTACAGGGAATAACCTATATTCCCAGACACCCCAAGTTCTGGACCTTATTCCATTTCTGTCAAATGGTAGAGCACAACACCATCACGCCCTGTGCCATTTTGACTTTAGCCATCATGCCCTGTTATATTTCACACATGTAACATCTTTATGTTTGTCATTTTTTTTAAAAATGGTTAGGTCTTTCAGAATTATTGTAAAAACCAATTTTATCTCTCAGTGCTAACTATTTGCAATTGGGACAGAGGGGACGGGGGAGAATGAAATTTCTACATGACTTATTCCATAATCCTGACCAAAGTATTTAAATTACTACTTTAGAACGATAACTCCTTGGTGTTCTAGAGGTTTACTGCAACATGAGAAAAACTAGTGTTAGCAGACCAGTCAGGGTTACTTCAACAGAATCGGGGTAGAAGAGAGGAGAAGGGATGACTGATTCAGTAAGTAGCAAGGCTCTTTGTCTAATTTTTTATTTTGTTGTACTGATTCGGTCCCTTATAGACATTCTTTTCTATGAACTAGCCTTATTTTCACTTTTTATAGCATTTTATAAGACTGTACTGTTTGATTTTACTTTTTCATATAACTAAAATATAGTTTGTTAGTTCTTAACATTATCCTAACGCATTTTTAAAAGTTCAGTATTGTGGAAGTAATAGTAATTATTCAGTGGCCAAGCAAGATGGTATGAAAGGAAAACACTAGCAGTATTACCAATTTCTTCTTTATTTTGTTCTTCATAATGACCTATTTGGAGCAGGCTTTTTTTTTTTTTTTTTTTAATTTACAAGCGCAGTAAGTTTTTTAGAGACTAAATAGGCTCTCCCTGATGCTCAGCAGGTGTTTTAAGAAGGGTCTCATGTTACCTGGTTAATTATACAACCATTTATAAGTGCTGTGAAGTTTTACAGTTAATTAAGTAGTATCATTTTGTCATGGATTATCCAGCTTTATTAATTTACTTTTTAAGATTGACACAATTTGGCACTGTGACAATAATGCACTTAGCGTTCTAAAATTGGTAATACATCTTCCTTAAACACTTATTTCCAAGCCCAGTGATAGCCGTAGACATAGGTGGCAGCCTACAGGCTGTGTTAAGGAGCCTTATGGTTTCTACTTAACTAAAAATAGCACCCCCACTGATTCTCTAACTTTTCTAAACCAAAGCTGAAACTTTACTATTAGTTTTTTTGAAGATTAATAACACATCTGGTTCCATTTGTTTCAGGCAACAAATTATAGGCCTGTATTTTACTTTTACTTTTTTTTCCCACCCCCTTCTTGCCTGTAAGGTTTCTTTTTCTTTTTTTAAGTATTTTTAATTGATTATGCTATTACAGTTTTCCCCCCTTTA
>PVJI01034647.1:0-10177 GCA_004026765.1 Micronycteris hirsuta | reverse complement strand
TGGACAATAACAGGGGGTGGGGAGGTGGGAGGAACGTCGGGAGTGTTGGAGGTTGGGGTGGGGTGGGGGAAAAAGGCAGAAACTGTACTTGAACAATTAAAAATAAATAAAAAATTATTAAAAATAGAACAAAGAAAAAACCCCTTTAAATCTGACTGCCAAGATTGCTCATTAAATGCAATTACAATAAATGTAATGAAAAGAAAGAAAGAAAGAAGGCATAAGCTTGCCTCATTATTCCTAAATGCAGATTACTATTTTGTTAAATTGTACTTATTAATATAAATTTTATTTGCTGTTTGTGTACAAACATCAAAAATAACTAATAATTGTACACTTCAGAAATAGGTATAATGAAATCTAAAATTATCATTCATGCCAGTCTTGAGTTGTATATACCCATTGCTGCATAATAAAAAAATAATATACAATTTCAGTAAGTATGTATGGCAATTTTTTCATTGGTGGATTCAATGGGAAGCCCTGCTAATATCAGCTAGAGCTTCTCGGCTAACCTGGCAAATTCAACTCCGCTCTGTAGAACTGCAAGGTTACTGAGTAGCTGTGCTCTGTGTGCCATTGGACTAGGCACAGTATTTCTTGCATTGTCAGTAGTTTAGTCACAAGATAGAAAAAACGTGCTATGACCAAAGATAGTTCAAGCTCCCTTTTATCTTTTGTCTGTTAACCAATGCAAATCACAGAGCTGAGCACAAAGTACACCTGCCTCATGTAGAACTGAAATTTTACTTGACAATGTGCATAGGCAGAGAGGAAAAATGAGGATTTCTCGATATTTCAGTATATCTAAATTTATGGTCAAGTTTAGTTCATGAAAATAACCCTTTTCCATATTTCAGATAATATATGACCGTTGTAGTTTGACAGACTTTTCTCTAAATGAGGAGGCCCCTGGATTAACTTTATTAAATGACTCTTTGCTGTAGTTGCTTCCTGATCATGGTCAATGTCTGATAGGCCCGAGAAAGTCTGGGTAAATTTCTAAGTATCATGTTTCCTGTGTAACTGCAGGCTGTGAATTATGTTACTGGTTTCACCCAAATCATGAATGTTTTATTTCTAGATAAAAGAAATTCTAATTTTTATCAGCATAAATTGCTGTCAAACTTTGTCATGTAACCTATTTATGTGCTTGGTTAGCAATACAGAACAATATTTTCAATAATCCAGGAAATATAATAACACATTTATGTGATTTATTTAACTTTCAATTTTCTGTGAATCAGATGTCATACACCAGCAACCAAATGTTCCTGTCAATAAAACTTTAATAGGCTGTGTATATTAATAAAAATATGTAATAACAGAGCATATGTATTTAGGAGATGGAACACAGTATAGAGTGAACCATATTAATAGATGTTATAAATCCTTGAATTTAAGATCCTAATCTTTAAAATCACATGAGTGATAGAAATTAGGAAAATTACAACTCTGAAACTTGAATTAGGTGTCTGTCTTAGAGAGAAAACCAAAAAAGATGAAAGAACACTCTGGATTGCTGTAATTTTCTTTAGAAAAGATCATTGGTTATACTGGAAATGTTTTTGAGTGAACATTTATTTACACAAACATAATGTAGAAAATATCCAAAAACTTCAAAATTATAAATTTAATCTGAAGGTACACATTTTAAATGACAAAGTGAATGTATGCTTGTTAATAGAGTGATTTTAATGAGGGTTCTGACAAAGTGCTTGTGATGGGCTCTTTATTGTATGGATTATACTCTTCCTACTTTTAGTTCTTGGTGGTAATTGGGATGGGTTTATTTCAGTAGAGCTGTGGCAAGGTTTTTGGTAAAGTAAGTAATAAGATTAAAGGAAGACTGTGTAGAATTAATAGTCACTTAAGACAGAAAATGTGACAAGTTGATTGTAGACCACATTAGATAAATATGCATGTTCAAACCATGTGTAGTAATAAATGAGACTTTAGGAATTTGCAAATTGTGAACAATTGTCCTACAATATGAATATCCATGGTGGTAGGTGAAATTTTCTATTGCATAACTGGTCCCTCCTAATATTCATCCTGTTAGAAAAAGATGGGCCCTGAAAGAGAAGGAGATTCAGGTGGGCAGTTAGGAGAAAGGGCTGTGGAGCTCCTACATGAGTGTTCCGTGTTTCCTGCCTGTTGCTGCCTGGATACATAGTTTAGGTGAGCTGAAGGCCAGTTGTTTTTTTTTTTTTTTAAGACTTTTTAAAAAAGATTTCATTTATTTATTTTTAGAGAGAGGGGATTGGAGTCAGAAAGAGAGGGAGAGAAACAGCAATGTATGGTTGCTTCTCACATGGCCCTCACTGGGGATCTGGCCTGCAACCGAGGCATTTGCCCTGACTGGGAATCGAACTGGTGACTCTTCGGTTCCCAGCCCACGCTCAATCCACTGAGCTACACCAGCCAGGGCTGAAGGCCAATCTTGCTAATGAAACAAAATCTGCTTTCTAAACACAAGGTTAAAGCCCAACATAACATACATGAAAACAATATTGCTCTTGTGGATTTGAAAGAAGAAACATCTAGGAGTAATTTCCTACACTTGGAGTTTATTTCCCTAATGCTATCATCAAAATTTCAGGAAGGCCTTATCAATAATTATAGCCTTGTCCCCTATGTAGATGACACATTAGAGAAGATATAATTCTAATGTTACATAAATTTGCCATAACAGGAGAATAGAAGCCAACATTTCCAAGTTTCTTTTTTGAAGTGAACAACATCAGATAAAACATTACAGAACAATATATCATAAAAGTACATAATTCATTGCCATATAAATGAATACATATCACAAATATACATAATTTACTGATATTTTAAAAAGATAATGTACATATCTAAGAGGGGCTCAATGCATGGATTTAAGTTTGGTATGTCATTTCTCATCCATCAATGTAATTCAACAAATCAACTAAAGAGAAAAATATATAGTCACTTCAGCAGATGTAGAAAATAGTTCATGAAAATAAACATCTATCCATGGTAAAAATTGTAAGCAAATAAGAATAGAATGGCAAAATCCAAGAACACCCTTCTCTGTGGGTAATGAATTACTAACAGTCTGGGAGACTGAAGCAAGGCCACCTTCTCTGTGTGCAAGGCCATTTTTGTTGCTATGCATTGGGACTGAGAGTCTTTCTATGTGTATATGAGGCACCACCAACTGCTTTCCACAGTGTCTGAACCATTTTAGATTCCTACCAGACATGTGTATTTTACATCTCTGTATAAGGAAAACATAGGCAGTCTTGTTTATTTTTCTTAAGGTTAATCGAGTTGATGATACAAATTCCCTAGGGTTTTAGGAGAATAATGCAGAAGCAAGATGTCACATGGGATGGTGTTAATGTCCAGTTACTCCAATTGCATCCTTCAAGGTAACCCTTCATGATGTTCTCTAGCCCCCACATCCCTCAGGTCTAGATGCTGTATATATGTGACAGTTAGGTGGCAGAATGTAGGATAATTTTCAGGTGTGACCTTTATCTCTGGTACCCCTCTGTTTTCTTCATAGGTTGAAAGAATAACTTACATGAGACACTTAATAAAATATACTTTATTCCTACAACTGTTTCAGGTCTGTTTCTATTGAGGAAATTCTAAGCAAGAGCATTCCTGGAGTTCATTAATTTTAGCAGAGGGTTCTTCAGTAAATGACTCATGCAAGTGCTTCTGTGTTTAGGTGAGTTGATTCAGTGTTTTGTTTCACTGTGGAAGGAAATTCTGAGGTTCCAGGAATCTTTGCAGGAGGTAAACACGTGGGTGAAACAAAATGACTGAAAAACCATTTAGTTTGCCTAGGATAGGGCTTATCGTATGATATTCTGATTCCATCTTTCTCTGAAATGATGTTCATACTGGTTTTTCTAATTCAGTATCTGCCATGTAACCAGAAATGAAATAAACATTTTGGCAAACGGAGAATTATATTAAAAAATGTGCCTTGCCTTCATCCTTGCTATATTCTCTGAGTAAAAATGGACAATATTACCATATTTGTAAATGATTAATTAAAATATAGTAATTGTGAGTTATAAGCATTAATAATTTTGGTATACAGTAAGAAGGAACAATGAGCAATGTTGATAATAATAGCCGGGAAAATGAATCATTATGAGATTGGGAATAAAATGAAAACTAAACTGTATGCAGATGAGTAGGTGCAATGTAACAAGCTTGCTAAATTCAGCATACTAAAAAAGGAGGTAAGTTGTAGTGTATGACTTTATAGATCTGAGGAGTTTTGGATTAAAACCAGTCTGAATAATATAAATTGTATGCATTCACTAATAAAAAGTATTTATGATCTTAAAATTCATTGACTCTCAGCTTAAAACAGACATGGAAAGTTATTTTGCAATGTTGTGTAGAATATTTTTTATTTAATTTGTTGAGGTGACACCAGTTAATAATAGTATGTAGGTTTTAGGTGTTCTATTGTATAATACATCATCTATATTTGTGTTGTTTTCACCACTGCAAGTCAAGTCTCCTTCCATGGCCATTGATTACCCAGCTATACTCTCTCCTACCTCCTCCCACCCTGCTTCCCCTCTGGTAATCTCTGTACTGCTGTCAGTAGCTCTCAGCTGTGGTTGTGGTTGTGTGTGTGTGTGTGTGCGCACGCCTGTGAAGTATGACCATAGGCTAGCTTTGCAGCACTAAGAACGTATAAATAATTGGTATAGAGGATCTGTTGAGGGATTGGTTTTTGGAAGATATCTTTCCTATATGTGCAAGCATGTGGGAATCAGAGAAAGCTAATGCGTGATGAGGAAACCTACAGGACAATGAGGAAAATACAATTATGCATCTTAGACTAAGTGTCCAGATGAAATCCTACAGTGTTTCTATTGTGTGGGTTCTGCAGGAAAAGTTTCTACACTGAATTTCCAATGTCCTCACCTGTTGATAGGTGTCCATGCTGGGGCCAAATTTTCATGACTATATATGGTTTTTAAAACCATATCATTTGTTCTTGATTCTAATAAATAAGAAAACTGAATATTTATATGTATTATACTGTGTCTTAGAGCCTTTGATTTCATTAGCAAGTTATCTCCTTCCATTTTCATGATTTATATTTTATATTATTAATAATCTCATTTTCTCATAAAGGGCATGCTTAGTGGCATCAAGCAATATTCAAGAAATATTATGTCACCCTGTTGGAGATGTCTATTTATGAGGATATTTGTTGTTGGAAAGCTTTTAGCTTATTTCAAAATGAAAGTGTGTACTTTTTCTGTAGCCTGAAAATTCTTATTTCTTGTCATTTACCCAGTGTCAAAATGTGCCACATTGAAAAAAGAAGAGCTTTTCATTTAATATTGTCTAAACGCTTATTCCTGCAGTCACAGTGCATGTTTTGTTGTGAACATCTCCTGATAAATAATGTAATATGTCATGAAAATGGTATTTAAAATTTTTCAAAATTAGTGCGACATGAGTGACAAGCGTAGTAAACTTCTATAGCACAGTTGCAGCAGGTGCAGGCTGTGTTGAGAGAATAGGGTTGCTGGGAGTAAGAAGGGACAACCGTGAAAATACTATATTTACCATTTTGCAGGGATGCTAGCATTAAACACTTTTAGCAGTTTTATGTGAATTGTCTCTCTGTTTAAAATAGGCAGCAGGTCAGATTCTGTTGAATCTCATGATTTGTTTTTACTCCAGGGCAACTATTTTTATTAAACTGAAACTCATGCAGCCCTGGTTGGTGTAGCTCAGTGGATTAGTGTGGACTGTGAACCAAAGGGCTGTCGGTTCGATTCCCAGTCAACACATGCCTGGGTTGCAGGCCAGGTCCCCAGTGGGAGGCATGTGAGAGGCAACCACACATTGATGTTTCTCTCCCTCTCTTTCTCTCCTTTCCCTTCTGTCTAAAAATAAATAAATAAAATCTTAAAAAAAATAAACTCAAACTCATGCAAAGAATTAGAGTAGGCCACTACAATAGGGTGAAATAAAGCAGGGTCTACCATGTTTTTTTCATCCTACCTTGTTTTAGATTATTCTACCCCAACCAAATTCTTATTTACTGTGTAATTGTATCTAGGCGAGTAGTGAGTCTTGATATAATGTAACAGTGGAATCTAGTATTGTCAGCAACATTCAACAGAAAACCATTGAGCCTCTGAACATTTCTACTATTCACTAATCTAGTTCAAATTTTGCTTCTCACTTCTCTAGATCAACTTCCCTATTTTGTCCACAGGAACCTAGAAAACCAGAGTGATGAGGTCACCTTCATCCTCTTGGGCTTCTCAGAGTACCCAGAACTCCAGGTGCCTCTGTTCCTGCTGTTCTTAGCCATCTACATGGTCACTGTGCTGGGGAACCTGGGCATGGTCATGATCATCAGGATCAACCTCAAGCTCCACACCCCCATGTACTTTTTTCTCAGCCACTTATCCTTTGTTGATTTCTGCTACTCTACAGTGGTTACACCCAAACTCTTGGAAAACTTGGTTGTGGAGGACAGGACCATTTCCTTCACAGGATGCATCTTGCAGTTCTTCTTGGCCTGCCTATTTGTGGTGACAGAGACAAGCATGTTGGCAGTGATGGCCTATGACCGATTTGTGGCGGTGTGTAACCCTCTCCTCTACACAGCAGTTATGTCTCAGAAACTTTGTTCCCTCTTGGTGGCTGCATCATACTCTTGGGGTATAGCATTTTCTTTAATATTCACATACTTTTTGTTGACCTTATCTTTTTATGGGACTAACTTCATAAATAATTTTTTATGTGAATACACTGCTATTGTCTCTGTGACTTGTTCTGACCCTTACATTAGCCAGATGGTCCTAGTCATCTTTGCCACATTCAATGAAATAAGCAGCTTGGTGATCATTCTTACTTCCTATGCTTTCATTTTCATCACTGTCATGAGGATGCCTTCTACTGGGGGGCGCAAGAAAGCCTTCTCCACATGTGCTTCCCACTTGACTGCCATTACTATCCTCCATGGGACTGTCTTATTTCTGTACTGTGTTCCTAACTCCAAAAGCTCCTGGCTCATGGTCAAGGTGGCCTCTGTCTTTTACACAGTGGTCATCCCCATGCTGAACCCACTGATCTACAGCCTCAGGAACAAAGATGTGAAGGAGACGGTAAAAATTTTAATCAGTACTAAATTGTTCTGTGATGAAAAGTGAAACTGGAATATTAAAGGCTTCTTTTCCAGAGTATTGGTAAGAGTTATTCATTAATAAGTAAGTAGATAAATCTGCAGTAACCTTGTAATTGATAGTGCAATATCTGGTCAATCTAATCTTTAGGAAAAGAGCTTCAAAACTAGAGCTTCAAAATTGGAATAGAAAGTTTTATGTGATAGTATCCATGACCAAGTGCTTGTCCAGCTCAAATTGCAGTTCACTTTTAGGCATATGAAGTGTGGGATTTATTAGGTGTTCTGAAGAGTTATAGCCTAAAATGTAGTGACTTTATAATTTATTAATAGATTATTATGGATGTTCAACATGCATATCATATAATATCTGATTAAGTATATTCTGATTTTTTGACAGCATTTTTTCTTTTAATTTTTCTATTTTGGTTGGTTAACTTCAGTAGTAAGAAGTTCCGTGTAATTTTGAAGAAATAGTAAAAGTGGACACCCTTGACTTCCTGATATAACCAAAACTGCATTGAATATTGTATATTAGAAATCTTGTTTCCTATAAGTCTTTACAGACTTTACTTTCCCCAGCCCAGCAAATTTATCTTCTTTATTTTTATTTTATTGGTGATTGTTAATTTAAACTACTTTTTCTTTATTTTACTCTTTAACATTTCAATATGACAACTTACATTTCTTTTTAGGTTTTCTAATACCAAACCTATATTTTCTGAGTAAAGTAATTTAAATGTGATATAATAAAATTTCCCATTTAGTTGATTAATGTGACAATGCTTTATTTAGATTTTTAAGTTTAAATTTTATAAGAGAAATTGTTCTCTCATTATCTTTTTTTGTACTGTCATTGTTAATTTTTGACATCAAAATTTTACTAGCCTCTTCAAAGAAAATAGTACAAGTATCTTCTAATTTAATCAAACAAAATATTTGGCTTTGTAGTAATCTCTTAAAAATGGGACAATTTTTAATAGCATAAGAAAGTTTTTAATTAGGAATTTGCCTTTTCTACTGGTGGCAGGAAAATTAAGATTTCAATTTTTGAGTAATTTTTTTTTGGAATATTTTTATTTTAGTAAAATTTTCAAAGTTGGTAGCCCAATAGTTTTTATAGCAGTCTCTTTCTGAAGTTGGTGGGATCTCTAGATATGATAACTTCATTGCTAAAATTATTTTTGACTTTTCTTCTTCCCATACCCTGGTTGAACTGTATAAAAGTTTAATCAATTTTATAGGTTTTCTAGAAAATCCCTTAAATCTGTTTTTTGTTGATCCCCTCTATTTTTACATTTACTATTTATTTTAGTAATTTTTTGCTAATTTCTTTTGTTTTCTTCTTTGTTTTTCCCTACTCAGATGCTTTTTTTTTTTTTTTTTTTTTTTTTTACTGAAAATACCTGTGGCTCTCTATCTCAAGGTTTCGGGTTTGTCTTTTCTTGGTAGTAGAAGTGTCCTCCATCCATGCATGGGCTGTCTTAAAAAAAAACACACACACACAAAAAAACCCAAAAAACAAGACAGTCAACACCTCCAGGAGTAGCTCTCAACCAACAATATAGGGTTGTAGGTACATAAACAGCCCAACTTCTTCACTTACTCCTTGGACAAATTGGAATTAGAGTATACACAGTCTTCCAGTGGGACTAAGATTCAGTTGTAGGCAAAAATAGACTGTTCATTGTTCTGTGTCCCTCTTTCCTTCTGAGCTGCTGGTGCTTCCTTAGGATCATCTTCTGAACAAAGTACTCGTATCTGAATCCTTGTCTCTGGGTCTGCTGCTGAGAAACCCAAACCTCGGATAGTGGAAAACATCTTTGAAACATATGTGAGAAATGCATGCAATAACTATTAGCTCCTAATAGCTGTACAAAACCCCCAATCAATATTGATCAAATAGTTTGAAAAACTTTAGAAGTATGAATCCATAATTCTGTTTTCTATATGCACCCAGTAGAAACAGATACATATTTCCATCGAAGGCAGTGAGTGATTCACATGATGACTGTGAATATCAAGTAAAAAAATGTTGATTTTATGCAAATTTCTGGAAGAATTACCAATGAAAACCAAAAATGAAAAGTTTATAGGTTTTAATCGCAAAATCCTATGTGTCAAACTTGAGTTTGTAATATTATTTGCTGACACAGTGGATACTACAATGCATTTCAGAAATGATTTGTAAAATATTTGTTTTGTTTTTAGAGGTTAATATTTTATTAATTACACATTTTACCTTCATGACATAGCTGCCAGACAAATGTGGCATAATTGGAACTGTTTGATTGAAATATCTTCTAAACTGATTATTTTTCTGTTGTTCTTAACTCAGTGTGTCTATTTCAAATAAAACTTTCTAACTTCACTTTATACCATAAAAGTATACCACAAAACCTTGTCTTATATGTGTGTGCAAGTAGGCAATTATAAAATATAAAAGAAGATATTTTACTTTTAATTTTCATTTATTTAATTGATGTTAAAGTACAGTTGTCTGCATTTTCTCCCCACCATATTCTGCCCCAACTCAGGCATCCCCATCTCTCTCCCCTGATCCTACCCCCCTTGGTTTTGTGCATGTGTCCTTTATAGTTCTTCTTTCCTTTTCCCCCATTATCTCCCCCCACCTCCCCTCTGGTTACTGTCAATTTGTTCTTAATTTCAATGCCTCTGATTATATTTTGCTTGTTTGTCTGTTTTGTTGATTAGGTTCTACTTAAAAGTGAGATCATATGGTATTTGTCTTTCACTGCCTGGCTTATTTCACTTAGCAAAATGCTCTCCAGTTCCAGCAATAATTTTCCTTAGTTTTAAACTAGGATTTCCACATAACTTTATCATAATATTCAGACTTGTTTAAGGGTCTATATAGTACATAAAACATGCATTATGCTCTTCTCTTTTGCCTCTTAAACCACATGCCATTCTTAAAAAAAGAGAAAAAAATCTAAGTGCTGGTCTATAACCACTTGCTGTGTCTTTGTAAGTCTCTGCTTTACACAGTTGCCCTGTCCC
>PVJI01034646.1:0-10304 GCA_004026765.1 Micronycteris hirsuta | reverse complement strand
GCCAGACGCTGATGGCAGTCAGCACACACAGCCCCACCGTGTAGGAAATGTTTGTGAGTCCAACCACGTACCTCACATCGAAGCTGATGTCGTGAAAGGTAACTAATATTGTTTCCATGAACAACACGGTCTGGCAGGAGAGGTAGAGAAAGTCAGCCACCGACAGATGGAAGATAAAGACGGTGAAGTCCACCCACTTGACTGAGAACCCGAGGAGGCCGAGAACGAGGCCGTTGCTCACCAGCCCCCCGAGGCAGATGAGGACACCAAGAGGAGACACGACCTTCAGAGCTCGGGTTGTCTCCCCAGAGGAAGTGTCGTTGGAGAGAAAACAATTGAAAGACTTATTCATGGTGCCCACGGCTGCGTCCGAGGACGTGAGCACAGCGAGGACCTTCTGTGAAGGAAAGATTCACACACGCAGGACCCGTGAGAAGACAGGAGCATGACCCCAGCTCATCCTGCCTCCCTCCCTTCATGCCCTGTGTTCTTTCTAAAATTAAGTTGTGGGAACCTTTACGTGACAGGCCCATGGCGCCAAATGATGTCCCAGAGCAGAGGAGCCGGCATGCCCCACGGTCAGGGACCACGGTTTCTGGGATGCAGACGATGGAACAGGCGAACACGGGAACACACAAGGGGGCAGGGAAGGTGGCCGTGGCGGGCCCAGGAACTTTAAACAATCCCTGGTCACGACCTCCTGGGTGGCCTCCACATCCTGTGGCAGGGACAGGGGTCCTATGGGGGGGTCGCACAGCTGTGAGAGGTTGACTTGGAAACAGGAAGACCAGGGGCTGCGTCTCTGGTGACGTGACCAGGAAGAAAGGAAGTGATGCCCGAGGAGCGGGTTCAGTGCAATGACGTAACGACAGTGACGTCCCACTCGGGCCTGAGCACAGGGCCACCTCACCCCCCCAGGCCCTCCCTGGGGTCAGGACCGGGTCGTGCTGCACACGCACTTGGGAGGACTCGGGACCATCAGGGACGTGGGATGGACACCCTGGGTGGGGAGGCCGTCCTCACTCTCAGTGACAAGAAAGTGGACACAGGGGAAGTGTCCCCTGCACTGGAAAGGTGATGGGTCGGCACACAGCCCCCGGGTGGCCCCTGGGAGAGACGGAGGGGCCCCGAGGGCGGGTGACATGGGAAGGGAGCCCAGGAGGGACCCTGGTTGCAGCCGCTCCTGCACAAGTCCGCTCACTGATGGAGCCGAGCAACGCAGCATCTGGATTTATCAGTAAAATGCCCTTTCCCTGTGGGTGCGTGGTGACTCTCAGTGACAGACAGACATGAGAGGGTGTAAGCACCAGACTCACCTCGGGGGGCGGCCATTCTGCAGCTCTAACAGAGAGGGAGATGGCCCTGGGACCTCTGGAACCTTCTTCAGGAGGGCGTCACAGCCCACGTCCCAGGGGAGGAGCCAACAGACAGGACCCAGTGGACCCTGAGGGAACCTGAGGGGTCAGGGGTGAAGAGCGTCACCCTGGGGTCATGGTCTCTTGGGAATTAAGTGTCAAGCATGAATCTTAACCTTTTTAACCAGGGTGGTGGTGATGATGATGATGATGGTGGTGGCGTGCGTCCCACCCAGGAAGGCTTTCTAGACTCCTTCCAATTCTTCTCATTGAACATGTGACTACCACACATGTACTGTGTGTGTGTTTCCATGTTACGTGTATTTTGTGGTCCATGTAGGGAAGAGTCCGTTTTTTGCCCCGGCCCAAAACCAATTTTTGCCCCTTTGGGGAGGATACCACCCACTGAGAATGTGCAACAGAAATACACAGTTTCATTTTCTACATTCCCCAGTGACAATATTTCAATATCCCGAAGCTGCAATCTGTAAGGACAAGAGAAACCTGGCGCACATAGGGTGACGGTCACAGAGCCGTGTATGTGGATGACACCGTCCCCCAGCGAGGCTTATTCCGAGGGAGGGGAAGAGGCAGCGTCAGGCCCCAGCAGTGAGGAGGTCGGGCCCTGGCCAGTGAGGCTCAGCTGTTGGGGTGTCGTCCCGAACCCGACAGGTTGCACGTGGGATCCCCAGTCGGGGCACCTACCCGGGCTGTGGGTTCGATCTTGGTCTGGGTGTGTGATTCCTGGTCCTGGGTCCGGGTGTGTGTGGGAGGCAGCTAGTTGGTGTCTCTCTCTCACATCGATGTTTCTCTCTGTCCCTTCCTCTATCCCTTCCTGTCTTTCTATAAAGAAATTTTTTAAATATCCTTGGGAGATGATAAATATTTTTTTTAATTAAGCAGACCTAGGGGGCCATGCTGAGATTACTCAGTTACCCTCCCAGGGGTCACGGACAGGAGCCCCCAGGTCTTCACTCTGAAACCACCAAGACCAGGTCTCTGTTCCAGGGTCGCCTGCAGCACTCACTCCTCAGCCGTCACCTCGGGGACTGGACAGCCCCTGCCCCACAGGGTGAACTTCCATGGTCTCAGCAATGCGTCCTCAGAAAGGGAGACTCAGGCGAGGGAGCACCTAGGCAGCGAGGGTTCCCTGGACGGGAAGGGGGGACATGTGGGACAGGCAGGGGACAGGAGCACAGACAGGGTGATGCTGATGCCTCACCTTCCCACCTTGTCACCTGCTGGGAATCCTGTGCCGCCCGGTGGTCCCGGCAGCAATCCTGGGACAAGGGTGCAGGCCCTGCCAGGTGTGGCCGTCACCCCGGTTGGCGGGGACGGAATCCTGACAACAGCCCGAGTGAGGCTGAGAAGGGACCCGGGACCCGCAGGGCGCGGCCCCCCTTTATACAGGCTGCCCCTCGGCTGAGATGCCTAATGGCGCTGAGTGCGGAAGGAGGCGCTCCCAGGGCCCACGTGGGGTGCACTGCGTGGTCTCTGCCCTGGAGCCCACACGGGAGCTCAGGGCAGATGCACTTGGACTCAGAGAACCTGCTTCTGCGTGACGGGGCGAATCCGGGCTGTGAATATTGCATGAGCCCCATTAGTCCGTGTCCCCGCCCTCGGGAAAGGCCCTCTTTGCTGGGGCTTTCGCTGGCCCTGGGTGTGAGGTTCCTTCCTGTCAGCTCACCTGCTCTGATGTCCGTTCTTGCCCATCTCATCCCTGACTGTGGCACCTGGGACCGCGGGGGACACTCCCCGGCCCTCCCAGTCCCCTGTGGCGGAGCCCCAGGTTGGAGACCTGGCCAGTCTGCTCACAGGAGCACAGTCTGTGTGCTAAGGCCTGAAGCGAGAGGAACGCCCAGCTGAGCCCAGAGTACAGAGGACTAGGTGACAAAGCCAAGTCTCCATGGCTGAGGGATGAGTCCACAGGGCGTGCACAGGGCCCCGGTCCTCAGAAAGGGCCCCCAGGGCAGAGAGATGGAAAACAGGCCCCTTTTTCCAGCACAGACCAGGGTCCCTGAGACTCAGGAATGTTCTAGATCCAGCCCTTCTTCCCGGCTGCTCAGAGCCCCCTCAAGGGAGACCTGACCACCTGACCCTGCCCATCCTCAGTCCGAGATGCCAGGGCAGCGCTTAGCCAGAGGCATTGTGGGAGTCGAACACTTCCCTGGGTCAGGGCTGGGGGTGTTGGGGAAGCCCCGCCCCCTTGGGAGACCCTGCCCTTTGGGAGGCCCTCCTGGGTCTGCACCAGGGTCTGGTAGGCCTCCCCCTGTGACCTCAGTCCTGGGGGACTTGGTGTGACCCCTCAGGGGTCCCAGCCCAGATCTCTGTTCTCCCAGTGCACACAGTTCCCATTCTAGCAAATTCTCGGTGGGGTGTGCCCGATGCCGCCCCGTCTGGGTCCACCCTGAGCCCCTGAGACGGCCCAGGGGTTCCCACTGCCTGCTGGGAGTCTGCCCTTTCCCTGCTCTGGGGCACCCGACAGTCCCAGGATCAGGTGCTCTGGGGATGCCGCCCCCTGCAGGTCCCACATGTCCCTGCAGCCGCAGTGACATCAGAGCTGGACTTCCTATCTCTGACAGAAATTCTCCTCCTGGGTTCACAGGTCCTCATTTCTCAACTCGAATCATCAAAAGTCCCAGAAAACAAGCTGTCATCTGTGGGTTCCTCAGAGATGCCACCGTGTCCTGACTTTTTGTCACCACGTTCTCTGTCTTCCTGCTCCGATGATCCGGGCGTGAACGTCCGAGTCCCTGACTGTGGCCTGTGTGGACAGCAGAGCCGGGTCCTCTGGAGGCTCCTAAAGGGTGTGGAGACGCCCGCTGTGTCCCGGACGCCCTGCTGCCTGGCTCTGCAGCCAGTCTGGTCACAGCCTGTCAGGGAGTCACCGTGGGGGACCGGGGCTGCATTTCATCAGGTTCCCACGAAGCTGACCTGACCCATCGCACGGTCTCCGGGCTCTGGGGGCTCCGGGTCTCTGCCGAGGGGTTGTCCTCAGATGCACCTGGGAGAGCAGCCTTCGGGGTCGGAAGAGTGGGTTCCAGAAAACAGAAGCAGGGGACCCGTGTCCTGTGGCCTCGTCTAGCCAGGGGCGGCGCTCTGTCCCCGGGTCACCTCGGGATCCCCTCAGAGACTGTCATTTCTGTGTCCTGTGGTCAGTGAACGGCACCCCCAGTTCTGCTCCAACCCCTGGAGCACCGTCCCCTGCCCTTTGCTGCTTGTCTGTGCAGGTTCCTTCTCCTGTTTTCTGGGTCTCGGGGTCGCGTCCTGTTCTGTCTGCAACAGAAGTCCCCAACACCCCTCATGCTGCTCCCCCACCTGGTAAATTAAGGATTAAATTAAACTACGGGCAGACCAGCTGCCAGAACGCTGGAGGAAGCCATTGCTGGGAATGCCCCCTGAGCGGTCACCACTTGAAGGCTCAAGATTTATTAGAGCCACTACCCCTCCCAGTCCCTGGACAGGAGTGTTTATTATTAAGACCAGACGAATAGAGAAGGAAGAAGTTTTAGTTAAATATAATGATCTGAGTACATGAGAGCAAGTACAAAGAACAGCCCCCCTCAAGATAAATAGCCAAAACACCTAGGCTAAAAACTATTAATCTAACTCAGACAATTTAACCTCAAAGAACAATGGCTAACTTTTTTTTATAACCTTTAAATCACCCCTTGCACCTTTTTAACTTAGAACAATCCCTAGGACCTCAATAGACACCTAGTTATTAATTGATACCTGAAAGTCTGTGCCTGACACCATTCTTAGCTATCTGATTGATAACCCTCTTCATCAAAACAACCTGTTGTTCAGCATAACTGAAATCTGAAATGTTCTGTACTTTTTCTGATTGCTCATGTGTTAGCTTTTTCCACCTTGACAATCACGCCATAAACCTGTTCCTCCCAATAATTGTATAACCCTCCCTATAAAAATACAAGAAAAATTCTTTCTGGGAGTCAGTCAGATCCAAGAGGTCTGGCTGTCCTCCGGCACTCCACTGAGGGTGTCTGGCTCCGTTTCTTTCGCTGAAGCCGTCCCTCCTTCGGGAACCCTGAGACCCGCCGAGGCTGGGACCCCGGCACACCCGGGGACGTTTTCCTTTACAGAGTGAAACTGATGTCACCTGTGCCGCATTCATTTAAAAAGTGCTGTGTCGACCGACAGGTTCCCTTCCCACAATAAAGAGCTGGGAGGTCGTCCCTTCCGTCCTCGCACCAGGAAATGCTGAGCAAATGAAAACCAATGACTTTCCTTGGACGCCTCAGACATTGAGGTCACTGGGCAACCTTCCGTATCAACTGGGGACAGGGGACAATGCAGTCCCACGTGAGTGCTGCTTCCCTGGAAGGGAGGCTGCTGTCATCATACATTGACGGGGACATTTCAGGGGTGACTTGGAGGGTGAGTGTGGACCACCTGAGAGTAGGACACTCCTGGGACCCACAGGCTGAGGCCCCTTCATGTTCGTGGAGCAGACTCCAGGATCCCCCGAGTCCCACAGGGAAGATCTGAGAAAGGTCGTCCCTCAGTGTCTCTCGGCAGGAACAAACAGGACTCGTCCTTGTGACACGCTCCCAGAAGCATCCCCAGGGCCAGGCCCTGCTCCCCAGGGGGGACTGTGCGGGGCCCAACCCCACCAGGGAGGCATTTCTCCCTCTCCTGTCCTGTCCCCTTCCTGTCTCATCCGAGGGGCCAAGAACCCTTGTGAGGGTCACAGCCCAGGGACACAAGCCCCCAGACCCCAGGCCTGGCAGCACCAGCTGTTTCGTCATCAGGGTCGGCAGCTGAGTCAGCTTGTACCAGGAGTCCTTGTTCGAGGTGACTAGTGTGTCCACGGACTGTCCATGGCTGAAGGAAGAGAGCAGACACCAAGAGGTCAGCGCACAGGGTGGGTCCCAGCCCAGCTACCACAGAACGTCAGACCCTGGGGGGTTGTCCAGGAGTGATGAGAACTGGTGATAATGTCTTAAAGACATCACGCCCTGACCTGACCTTGGGAAGACTCATGGGACATGGGGGCCTGGATTACTCCTTGTCAGGATGCCCAACTCAAAGCTGAAATAGCTACAGGACCTCCTGACTCAAAAGAGAAACTCATTTTGGGGGAACCCGGGGCACCAATCCTGTCCAAGAAGACCTCCCAGGAATGAGCAAAGGTCCTCCTGCCTCCCACCCCCAAACCGTCTTACCGAGGGATGTGTGTGCCTGGGATTGAAACCCTCACCCCGCGTACGGGGGTTCCCTGGGATGGACAGGGCAGGAATGAGGAGCTGGTTTCTACCTCTACCCTCAGGGCTCCGTGGGGGACCCTCTGACTGTGTCCATGTCCAGGGACATTCATGTCATTCTGTCACAGGTAGTGTTGCAGCTCCCTGTGTCCCCAAGGTTTCATTGTGACCTTCTGAGGCTAGCTTCTTGGTTTTCCCCAGTTAACAGCTACCTTCTATATTTATGTTTATCTCTTATGTAAGTCATTCCCCGTAAGTCTCCATTCCCTGTTTGGGGATGGTTTTATTTATTTATTTTTAAATATATTTTATTGATTATCCTACTACAATTGTCCCATTTCCCACCCCACCCTTTATTCCCCTCTGCCCTGCACGCCCCCTCCCACCCGCATTCCACCCCCTTAGTCCATGTCCGTGGGTTGTACATACAATTTCTTTGGCTTCTCCATTTCCTACACTATTCTTACCCTCCCCCCGGCCTATTTTCTACCTACCATGTATGCTTCTTATTCCCTGTACCTGTTCCCCCATTCCCTCCCTCCCCTTCCCCACTGATAACCTCCATGTGACCTCCATTTCTGTGATTCCGTTCCTGTTCTAGTTGTTTGCTTAGTTTGTTTTTGGTATTTTTTTTTAAGTTTGGTTGTTGATAGTTGTGAGTTTGTTGTCATTTTACTGTTCATATTTTGATCATCTTTTTCTTAGATGAGTCCCTTTAACATTTCATATAATAAGGGCTTGGTGATGATGAACTCCTTGAACTTGACCTTATTGGGGAAGCACTCGATCTGCTCTTCCATTCTAAATGGTAGCTTTGCTGGAGAGAGTCATCTTGGATGTAGGTTCTTGCCTTTCATGACTTCAAATACATCTTTCCAGCCCCTTCTTGCCTGCAAGGTTTCTTTGGAAAAGTCAGCTGACAGTCTTATGGGAACTCCTTTGTAGGCAACTGTCCCCTTTTCTATTGCTGCTTTTAAGATTCTCTCCTTATGGTTAATCTTGGGTAATGTAATGATGATGTGCCTTGGTGAGTGCTTTCTTGGGTCCAACTTCTTTGGGACTCTCTGAGCTTCCTGGACTTCCTGGAAGTCTATTTCGTTCACCAGCTTGGGGGAGTTCTCCTTCGTTATTTTTTCAATTAAGTTTTCAATTTCTTGCTCCTCCTCTTCTCTTTCTGGCACCCCTGTGATTCAGGGGTCGGAACGTTTAAAGTTGCCCCAGAGGCTCCTAAGACTCTCCTCCCTTTTTCTGAATTCTTGTTTCTTCATTCTGTTCTGGTTGGATGTTTATTTCTTCCTTCTGGTCCAAACCATTGATTCGAGTCCTGGTTTCTTTCCAGTCACTGTTGGTTCCCTGTGCATTTTCCTTGATTTCACTTTTCATAGACTTCACTTTTTGCTCTATTTTCCAACCATACTCAACAGTTTCTGTGAGCATCCTGATTACCAGTGTTTTGAACTGTGCATCTGATAGGTGGGCTATCTCTTCGTCCGCTTAATTGTATTTTTTCTGGAGCTTTGATCTGTTCTTTCATTTGGGCCACTATTTTGTCTCAGTGTGCCTGTTAGTAGTGAGGGGTGGGGCCTTAGGTATTTGCCAGGGCGGGGCAACCATGTCACTGCATTGTGATGCTGTATGGGGGGGAGGGTCCGAGAGGGAACAGTGCCGCTTCCTGGGCTCTCAGCGGCTTTCAGTCACTTCCCCCGCTACCCACAAGCAAATTGGGCCCTTCTGGTGCTGATTCCCGGGTGGGTGGGTTTGTGTGTGTTCTAGGACCCTGTGGGTCTTTCCAATGAACTCTCCTGTGAGGCTGGGAGTTCCTCCCACTGCCGCTACCCCACAGGTGTTTTCAATCAGAGGTTTGAGGCTTTGTTTTTCCCCGGGGCCCTGGTTTGTGGGTCTGTCTCGCTCCCCAGTGTTCCTCCCGGTTTATCAGCAAGTGAATGTGGGACCACCCGGTCCACCCGGCTGTCCATCTCTGCCCCTCCTACTCTTCTGGGTGAGTGTTTTTCTTTAACTCCTTGGTTGTCAGACTTCCATATACTTTGATTTTCTGTCAGTTCTGGTTGTTTTTGTTTTTAAATTTGTTGTTGTCCTGCTTTTGGTTGTGACAGGAGGCACAGTGTGTCTGCCTACGCCTCCATCTTGGCAGGAAGTTGGGGACGGTTTTTAAATTAGGTAAGTGGGTTGGGTGGCAGATACCACATACGGTGAAGGGGGCCCTTCCCCACCCTCCCATCTCCATCTCCTCTCCCCTGGGAGGCAGGGCTGAGGGGACAGGGGAGCCGCGGCTTCACATCGAGCGGCCACTCTCAGCCTTAAGAATGATGGGGCCGCCCAAGGAACATCTGGGGTGTGGGTGGTGCCCCCATAGTGACTGTGGTGAGAATCTCAGCTCAGCACCCGGTACCCTGTTTACTGATGAGTTCATTGGAGTCTCGTGTGAGCGTCACAGGGGGAAACTGACCTCCCAACCTGGGACTGGGTCTCGTGGCCAGGTCCTGAGAATTACTGCTCAGGTGGCCACCCCACAAGGACATGAGGGCTAAGGTTGGGGCACCTAGGAAGGGTCCCCAGTATCAGGGCTCAGCTCCTCCCACCTACCTGAGTGAGGCTGATCCAGGGTTCCAGCATGTTCCCCTGTGATGCTGCTGGCCACACCAAGGGGGCGCCAGAGAAGCCACAGTCCTAAGGCTCTGACTCAGCCATGGTGAGCTCAGCAGGTGCATCAGCAGGTGCAACAGCAGGTGCTGGTCTGTCCCTTGTTCCCTGCATCTCAGTGCTGTTCTATCCCGTGTGCGTGCGAAGCCAGGTGAGTTCAACACGCCTGTGAGGCAGGGCCTCCCATCACACACTGGAGCCCAAACCAAGAGGCCCTGGGCCACCCAGGCTGAGGGTCCCAGCTGTCCCCGCACCTGCGTCACCACCAGGACCTTAGATCCACACCTGGGTTATGAATCATGTTGGGACACATGTGTCACTGTTTCTGGGCCCTCTCTGTCCCGTCGACCTCTCCAACCCTGGACAAGGTGGTCACACGTCCTCAGACACACGTGACTCTAGAGCTCGTGTGACAGGTACCACACATGGGACAGCACCTAGTGAACTGAGTCCACTCTCTGGGTTGAAGGGAACAAGGAGAAAGGAAATGAGGCACTGGGGACCTTGGTTGGGAACAGCAGGTGCCTGTGACTTCCTCTCTGGCCCCCTCACCTGCATGTAAGTGGTGAGCGCTCTGCTGTGGCCCTGGGCATCTGGAGCCCCAAGGCCAAGAGCACCCACATGTTCACACGGCTGCCCCTGTGGAGTCTTCACTGCTTACTCAGAGTAACAGCCAGGAGCACACACTTGACTTTGCACTTGGCCCTTGGCCTGTGTTACCTCACCTGAGCTCTCTGACCACACTGTGGCTTTGTGGTTTTCTGAGCCAGCCGTGACCAAAAGCCACAGAGTGGCCGCTTAAACAGCAGAATTGATTCTCTCCTGTCTGGAGCCCAGGGGTCGGAAATCCAGCTCATGTTTCACTGGACTGTCCTGGTCTGTGGGAAACCTGTGGGCAGCAAGCAGGGGTGGGGGGCAGAGTCAGGTGTCAGCAGGTGGGCGTCCCTCCCCAGCCTGGGCACTGCCTCCCCCACCCAGTGAGCAGTGGACGTTTGAGATCACACCTCCCGTGTCCCCTCTGCTGCCGCTGTCCACGCCACATGCTGCTGCTCAGCCCACT